>WEIU01007844.1:0-51936 GCA_013389925.1 Aegithalos caudatus | reverse complement strand
TTTTTTTTTTTTTTTTTTTTCCCATTGGTCTATACTGAAGTTTCAGCCTCTGGACTATCTCACATTATTCTGTGTCATCATCTGGGCTTTTATTCTGTCTCTCTTACTTAGGGTCTGGCAATACTCTATGAAACAATATGTTTAAGTCTAGAAAATATATTTTTGAAGACACAATACAAAATTATGTAGATACAGACACCCATTTGCTGTGGTATACTTTACAGGGTCACAACACAAACTTTCATATTTAACCTTTTGTGAAATGAAAATGTAAAATTCATTGGAAGCTTATGGCCTTGCATGACTAGGAAAAATAACTATAGTGTCATTTACCTAATTTTACATATTCAAGTCATTAAAGAAAGGGGAAAAAATGTTTTTCACTAAGAAATATTGATTACTGTAATTTTAGAAAATACAGACTGGAAAAAGTCATGTTACTTAAGTTTGGGAAGAATAATACATAAATAAATAAAATATTATTAGAGATTAAATTTAAAAGACCCTTAAGAAAGCTCTAGCAGAGTGAGGGAAGAGGAGTGGTATGAAGAGTAATTAGGTGGGATAGATTTCTTTAACAAACCACCACAACATTCAGATGAAATTTTCAGAGTGTGATGGCTTTTGGGAATTGTGGGCTCTCAGAGCAGCTGCTCAGCTGCCTGGGGCTGGATGTCATGCATGCCCCTGAGAAACTACAAGGAGATCTTTGTACCCCCTGTAGCTGGGATGGGAAGATGACTTCTGTCAGCTCCAGAGAACCTGGTGAGCCCCCACCCTTTAGAGGGAAGAAATAATGGGCAAAAGGTCTTGATTTTATTGCCAGGTGAAGATTTGATAAGTTGAAGTCACATGTTGCTACAAACAGCAAAATGTGGAGAAAAATGGGTTGTTCATGTATAGACTAGTTATGTATTTACAAGTATTTCAATATCTAGTCCTTGTACTTAGACTTCTTACTCTAGTACACTCTTGTCCATATATTTATTGCAAATTGATTCTGAAGAAATCAGTAACTATTTCATTTGTATGATTTTTTCTTTCATTCAAATTAGTAAGAACTCTTCATCTGCTGGTGAAATGTCAGAGATCAGAAATGGTGCTTGAATAAACACAGTAGTAATTTATGTAATGCCCTGGCAGTCTCAGGTATTCAGCACTGTCCAGTGTTCCTTCCACTAGACGGATTTTCAAAAGCTGGCTTCTGTATTTCACACCTGCAAACTACAGCAATATTTAGTTGGAAGTGCAGTGTGTCTGCAATTAATTGCGAATGCAGAAGTGAAATCTGGCCTCATGCATCAAAGAGCTTGGAGGCCACTTCTCTGGTTATTTGCTCAGCTGACTGTTTGATCAGAGCTGATGTCCTCAGTGGTACGGAGAGGCTGACATACTTACAGGAATGCGAGGGCATTACTAATTGCCAACACAGTGCAGAATAAATAAGTCTGCGGCTTTTCCCTATTTATTTTTTTTAGTGCTTTTTAGAGCATTGGTTGATTCCCTGAGTTCCATCTGGCAACATTACATTATATTTAAGTTCTGTGGGAACAAGGCTCCAATTTATTTTTCAAAGGTATTTACCTTGTTGTATTGTGGCCTTTTTCATTTTGTGGCCTGCAACTTCCTGGGACAAACTGCATCCAAAATATTTGTCAGTCTCAGGTCTTAAGCTCATATTACAGTTTCATTGTCCCTTGTGGATCAAGGTTTTCTGAACAAGTCCTGTTAAAATCCCTCCATGCAGTTACATCCAGTTTGTCTCAACTCTTTTGGCTTCTCATGGAATTTCCTTTCCCTTGAAGTCTGTTTATAGCGGATACACATTGCTTTGATTTCATGCCTATTTTCTGTATAGCCTGATGAAATTAAAATTAAAAAAATAAAGCATAAAAAATGTGGAGGGCTTACCAGAGCATATGTTTAGTAATAGGTCTGCTTGGTGCCCAGAGGTGTGGAACTGATCACATAGTTAAGACACTCAAAATTAAGTGCCTGAACCTGTATATTTTGTTAGGATATGTAGAATACTGCTTTAGCTGGTAGCCCCTATGGAAAATATTTTGAGGTGAAAACATTTTCACACCATGTGAATCTAATAATAGTAATGACAGTGCCAGTTTCATAGCATCTTGAGAGGAAGAATGTGAAAAAAGGAGCACTGAGCAACAGCAGAGACCATGTTGTGCTGTGGTCACCTACTGACAAGTCTAGGAGTGGCCAGGAAAAAATACACCAAGCACACAGCACAGCAACAGTAGTTAATATCCACAAAGGTAACAGTAATTGCAGAGGTTTTACGAGTACCTGGATTGGTATGAAGCACCTCTAGATGTCACTGCAACATTGTAAAATGTAGGTCAAAGAAGAGTACAAAGCTGAAGTTATGGCTTTGACGCTCCAATTCCTGGTTACTGTCTCAATCAGCCCTTAGTGAATCGTTGCATCATTAAAGAAGCCATTACCAAATGTTGATTAAACAGCAAGGAACTTTTTGATGTGTCAGTAAGATTGTAGCTGAACATTTTAGTAGAATAAGAAATATTCTGAGATTTGGTTTAACCTAGGTTTGTTTTTTTTTTAACAGCAAAAGCTAGGGCAGGGCAACAGCTGATTCCTGGATGCTTCTTTGGTTTAGTCTCTGAGGTTCTGTCCTAATGTTCTCTAGGCTGTTTTTATGCCAACACTGCTGCTGATTTCTCTTGCTTTGCACTAGTATCAATTCAATTGGCTTGTGGTGATTCAAATAAGGACCATCATATATAGGAAATGAGTTAGAACACAGAGTATTCGCCTTTGACAAAAAAAAAAAAAAAAAAAAAAAAAAAAAAAAAAAAAAAAAAAAACAAAAACAAANAAAAAAAATCAAAATCAGGCTGCAATTTCATGAGGACCAATACAACATGTACACTGTAAAACTGACTAATATGTCAAATGCCTTCTCTACAGGTCATCAAAGAAAAGTCACATTTCAATGAAACAGAAACAAAAGAAAAGAAGCCACCAGATTCAACAGGTTAGACTATTTTTTTTTCTCTGATCAACTTCTAGTTCCTAAGAAATAACACAGAAATAGCCATGACTTTCCTGAGAAAATCCAGTGAAGTTGCTTGGGTTACATGTGTGTTCATCAGCATGAGCGAGCACAGAGTATCCAACTGCTCAATAAGGTGCTTTGCATGAGGAGTTTATTAACCTTGACTTGGCTGACAATAATTTCAAGAGAGAAAAACGTTTTCTAGTGCAGTGTCTCAAAGAAAACATTTTGTGACCTATGAAATCCCAGTTTTAAATAAATAGTCTGCTCTTGCTTAGGAGAGACTTGTACTGACCTTGAAAGTGGGAGAGGGAAGCAAATGCCCAGCTCAAAGTTCAACAGAAGTTATGCTAAGTGTGCAGCCCCACTTTAATACTTTTACTGACTATCAGAAAATCACTGACAGATTACTTTGTAATCTCTTATAGATGGGGACACCCAGCAGAGTCAGTCCTGCTCTCAGGAAGAAGTTGATAAGCTCAACAAGGAAAATGCCAAGAGGGAAAGTTCCATTCGGCTTGAAGTGGATCCCCCTACATTTCATACTGAAGAGTCAGAGGAGAAAGCACAAAATCTGTCTTTAGAAAGCCATTATGTATATAGGAGAAACTCTTTTCAGGAACCCTTCACTCCAGAAAAGCGGCAGGAAGAAGATGCTGTTGATGATGCTTGTCAAAAACTAACTGTGCAGGAGACAGAGAGTGAGTCCCCAGCAGATGAAGAGACAAAGAAGGAACATCAGGTGCCTGAAGAGGCACTTGAGGAGCAACAAGAGGAGAAAAAGAATGAAGGAGAGGAAAATGCCGATAAGAGTGAAAAAGGTGCTGAGGAACCACCAGCTCCTTCCCAAAAGGAAACTGAGGCAGAACAAAGTGATGATGAAGAGGTATCAGAGGGAAGGTAAGGTCTGAAACTCAAACTACACATTCTGAACAGACTTGTGCTTCAGAACAATGTGTAGTTCAAGTTTCAAGTCAAAGTGGCTGAATAATATAAGTATTGGTGAAAATTTAGCCCAGTACAAAAGTGAAAAATACATTTATTACTCTGATATAGGTGAAATTATACTCCTAAAAAAGACAGGCAAACAATCCACCACACATGGTATTAGCAGTGTGCTGCGGTTGTTTGCTTGGGAAATATGTTAAGAATATGGGAATTATGTTATGCTATTCTTTATTTCTGAGGAGAATTCTCCCATAGTTATGTTTATATACTGAAATATCATATAACATCAGCAAAAGAGATTAGGCCATCTGCCAACTGGGAATTAACTTACTGCAAATGTAGTGACTTAAAAGACAACATAAAAATGTGAACATTTGCCCAGACAATTGACCCAATAAATTTGTTTGCTGCAATTCTTTGTTGGATTTAATACATAGCCTTTCAGGAATAAATAGGTTTAAGCTCTCAGAGCCTATATGAACAATGGGGAATTCCAATGCTCTCCCTTTGCTTTAAAGGTGAGATTGATAGCCTAATTTCAAGTTTAGAAGAACTCAGGTGAGGTTTTCTGGAACATTTTGCTGTCATGATTAATTTAAGGGCCATTTTTATTTCTCAATGAGAATGTTAAAGCAGTTAATTTTACACCATGAAACAAAATAGCTTAATGTTATCTAAATGCAATATCCATGTAGGCATTTTTCACCTATGTTTCTGAAGTTGCTCTGCTTTAAGTGTACTCTGCACTAATACCATGTTTTGTCCTTGCAGGTGTAAAAGCTGCGAAAAAGGTACAGGAAATTCTAGTTCAATCCCTGGGCAGACCTGCCAATTTGAGCATAGTGGTAGCAGTGAGCATCGAGTGCATGATGAAGGTCTAGTCAAAGATGACAACAAAAAGAGCAGAGTAGTTGCAGAAAGTGCTAATGGCATATATAAAATGATAAAAAGCTCTTAAAGGAAGTATCCTGAAGGCAAGGCATTTGATTCCCCTGGTATTGCAGTGATGAACAGAGACAGAGATCTGTAAAAGAAAATGATTTTGTGATTCTAATTAGTAAGGGAAAAAAGGTGTGCATGAAAGAAAGCTCTGAAGGGAAACAGTTTTTCATGGACTCCATCTTAAGCTGATGAGAAGTAACATGATTCTGCTTGCTTTCATATTAGAGGCTTTTGCTCTGTCAGAAATTATTCAAAATTAATTTGTTTTTGCCACAACTACTCCACTAACACTATCCTCTCTTCCTCTCCTTTTAACAAAAGAGCTAAAATCCCTAAGTACAGAGTGAAGGGAGAAATTATATCAGGTGCAGCAAACTTGGCCGACCCGTGGAAGTGTTGAGAATGTGTGTTAACAGGGAATCTGCAATGCAGTGGATGTAGCCTGAAAAAACAGCTTACTCATGTTCATACCATTGTAATCTGAAGTGAGAACAACTGCAGGCTACAAAGTAAAGAAATACAGACTTTTGTGTGGAAGCCTGAGTGATGCTGTTGAATAGTCAGATAAATGGTGCTCAGGCATCTCTGAACTCTGAAGCAGTGCTCACCGTGGCAAGGCAGAGATTTCTGATATTAGACCCCCATCTTGAGAATTTCAGTGCCTATTCCTGTATGTGAAATTATGGCATGTGAAGAGGTGGTCTGAAAGACTTGGAAATATATGCGTGTGCATGCGCATATACAGGACTCAAGATGAATTTATCTGCTTTGGGAAAGGGGGTAGAGTGTGGGAGGAAAACATTTATTACATGTTTGTGCTAAGTTTTTGTAGCAGAAAAAAAGGAGATAGCAGACTAAAACTTTAAAGTCCATAAACTGTTGTGAGCTCTGGGAGATTGTTACGGAAGACATTGAGATTATAGTGTCTCTGTTGGAGCATCTTTGATCTGTAATAGGAAATTGTCCTTGAATAGAGAGAAATACCCTCTGGTTTGCAGGAAAAGAAAAATAGAGTCTGTCATGGGGAACATCTCGAATGCAAAAACTTAAACATAGTTTAAAGCAGTCTGGTGTCTTTAAAAGAAAAATTTCCTTGACCAAATTTGGAAATATTTTTAGCTGAGCTTTCAGAAAGACATTTTCTTCTGTCACTTACATGCTGGTGTTGATGGAGTTTGTGTTGTTAGAGTCAAATTTTGCCTTAAGTTAGAGGTTTTCTTGGCATTTTGTGGGCCTCGGTAACATGCAAAGACCCATACTTACAGTCATGCAATTCAAACGCTGCAGAATCCTAAGTAGGTGGCAAACTTCCAGAAGCCCCAGCTTTTCACAATTCCTTGACCATGAACTAACTTCCTGACCATGTAAGTTATTAACACTGTAAAAAAAAAAATTGAGGTACACAGCTGGTGTCCTAGAAAAATGGACCTTGACTGTGAATAAGGACAATCTACTGCCATGTTAATGACCAAAGTGTTCCTGCCAGCTACATGCTGTCATGGGGTTTCTTGTTTGTGTTTTTGATCATTTTCACTGGAGTAATGAATGGTTTTAAAATTGCTCAACAAGCCTCACACAAAAAGGAGCTGGCATTCCAAACCAGAGAGCTCATATTGAAACACTGGGGCTGTAGCCCTCCCAAATGGTTGAAGAAGTATTTGTCACCTTGGTCAGCCAAAGGTCACTCTCAGGAGTATCAATCAAATGAAAAACAACGTGGGTATGAAACTGAAGTAACAACAGCCTGCAAAAAGTCCAAATTAGGCATGGAGGGCTGGTCTCCAGCAGAGATTTTGACATCAGGGTGGCAGAAAGGTCCAGCATGTGGAGGTCCAGAAAGTAACACCTGAGACCTGCCAAAACTCCATAGCTGCTGCAGGGCAACATTGGGAACCAACCCTCCTGGGTGTCCTCTTTTAACCTTTTATCTGCTATCTTTTTTTAAGGACAGAAATTCTTCAGGGCAACATATGAGTTACCACATATCCTGAGCCATACTGGGTACCCCAAGTGCTGTCTGCCAGGGTGAAACTCCCTCATGTGCACAAGCTCTAAATGTGATCTTTAAAGGTGATGACCACACTGTGGGGTAGGACAGGTTTTGTCAATCAGCTGAGAAGGGGATTCTTCACTGTCAACACCAAAAGCTGGAAAACAGCCTCTCTTAGCTGGGCCTGTAGGAGAGTTTTTTCTCTTTTTACCCCACTGCAGAGTTACAGCATGTACTCACCTATTAACAGCCCCTGAGGAAGAAAAAAATATTTTAAAAATCAGATATTAGGCTGAATTGCAGAGGCCCCTTGTGAGTATGAAGCTACATTGTTATAGTCTAGTCATCTTCATTTTGCCTCTCCCAACTGTTGTACAAAAGATGATAACTTAAAAAAGGAGTCCTTGTCTTGGGAGTGTAGCTCCCCAACCACAACTTCTTTTTGCTGAGCCAGAGTTTCTGAAACAAAAACCGTGTTCAATAACAGAGAAAGACCTATTTATAAAGCTTACAGTAAGTGTATTCAGTTCTTAAATGAACTTATCTGGGGAAAAGAGGAACTAAAATATGGGATAGACAAGCACTGCATATGACAAGCACTCATATGTTCTCTATCTGCTTTGTCTTTTTTAGATGATATTCCTACTCCACCAGCACCGTTTGATCACCGGATTGTCTCAGCCAAAAGGGTGGGGATCAGCAATTATTACAATGTCAATGAGGCTGAAATTCTGGGAGGGTAAGTCAGGTGAAGTAAATCTGCTTGGAAAGCAAGGCACAAATTTAGAGCCAAGCACCCTGGGAAGTGAATGGAGGCAACATGCCCCACTAGAGCTGAAGTCATGAAAATCTAAGCTCTTACAGTGCTTTATAGAGGGATGAAAAGAGTAGGCTGTTTTTGGCTATTTGGCACCAGAAGACTTGGCCTGTTTGGCATTGTTTTAGGCCAGCCAGATGCCCTCAGGCTTTATGACAGGGCTCCTAGGATGCTGAAATTTACCTCAAACTACAGCCAGGGTATGTAGAGACACATTGTAGTCTTCTTCTTCTTCATGAGTCTCTTCCCTGAAATCACATGCATGTTTTCAGACAGATGAATAGGCTGATATGACAGGCCATGCAGTTACTTATCTCTCATGCTGCCATTACTTAGGAGAGTGGGATATTGTTATTTTCATGGCAGTGTACTCTTGGGAAAAGCTTTTTTTCATCAAGAAATCACTACCCTCCCATGGAGGAGAATGATGCAATGGAGAGGGGCAGATGGTGCACAGAAGTGAGCTATTATCCTTACAGTATATACTTGACTTTCCTGGGATTAGTCATTGCAAGTTATGAGATGAGTATAGTGAACCATACAAGTGGGCTAGTACCAGATAGAACAGTGTGTGATGTTGGTGTGCCTAAATGAATAGTAGCAAGTACAAGCTGAACAATAAAATAACAACAACAGAGCAATTGAAATGAAAGCCAATAGGGATAGGATAATTTATGGTTGTTTAGTGTAGTTGACACCTGTACCACTGGATGATGTTTGTTTCTCCATTTTTCTAGAGGGCGATTTGGGCAAGTGCACAAATGTGAAGAGAAAGCAACAGGTCTCAAGTTGGCAGCCAAAATTATAAAAGCACAAGGTCCAAAACAGAAGGTTGGTAGAGAATGATATTAGTCTTTTGTTCCCTAATGGATCACACACTGTTGTTCAGCTACACAACAGGCCATAACCAAGTGTCTCACACTCATAGGACCTTCTGGAATACTATTAATTCCACTTCTATTTCCCTTCTCCTCCAAAACTTCTAGTAGCTCATCAAAGGACTATTCTTGCGCTGTTTGCTGGTTCTTTTAAAATTTATATTACTTTCTTTCTTTCTGTTGCTAATTCTATTAGTATTTTCTTTAATGGTAGAAACATTTGCCAGGCCTGTGACATAGTGTATTCCCCCCCAAGCACACTGTAGCCTTTGCTGCAATGACTTGATGTCAGTGGGGGGTAGGCTGGTAAATGACATGATCTGGGCACCTGACATCAACACAAATACAGATGAGACAAATTAGTCTGGGCTGTTTTGCAAAGCTGTTGGCCATCTGGGACTGGCTTTCACAGGAAAGACATGCATAAAATCCTTTGTGTGACATCTATGTCATTAAGGGCATTCAAGACTGAGATTTGTCTCAGGTAACTAGGGTTGCTAAGGTATAGCAGTGGCCAAGCTGATTTCCAAAAATCCCTTTATGGTAAATTTAGAGAGACTGACATAATCAGAGAATGATTCATCATGTCTAAAATTGTTGGGCTGAATGGAGGTACCAGTCTCTCTCCTCTGACTGCAAAGTTAGGTTTTGGAGGACTGTCCTGGACTTCTCTCAGCTTGATTTTGTACACCTACAGCTGTTTGAACAAAAATCTCCTCTGCTTCTCTTTTTCCTTTACACCTCTGGGATTCTGCCACTTGTCCATGTGGGCTCTCCTCTTCCTTTTGCAGTAAATATCTTTATTACTGAAACACCCCACTCAGGCTCTGGGTTCAGTCTGTTTGTTCCTATGGCTTTGACATCTACTGCTGCAGGAGCCCTGAGTTTGGTTGCCACAAGAGAAAACATGAAGGTAATACAGGTTTCCTTCAAAGATAGCTATCTTAGGGAAAAGCTATCTGAAGCAATATTAATTGTTTTTTACAGGATGAAGTGAAAAATGAAATCAATGTCATGAACCAGCTGAATCATGTCAACCTCATTCAGCTGTATGATGCCTTTGAATCTAAAAATGACATTGTACTTGTCATGGAATAGTAAGTGTGTTCTTTTCCTTTCTGTGTTTACTACTTCTGCTACAATTGTCAGTTTCCTTCTTGCTTTCCTGTGAAATTAGAAATGAAGGTTCTTACAGGTGGAAAATGCATATGAAATATGTTCTCATGAACAACAGAAAAGAAGGGAATTTAAAAGTTTTCTGATGCAGCCATTTATGCATTTTTCCAGTAGTGTGCCACATTCCTGGTGCTGTAAAACAACTGCTCCAATTGAAGATAGAGCTGTCTTACATGTCTTCAATTTAACTCTTTAATTTGTGTCAGCTAAGAAATAAAGCTCTCACATTATCTTGTATTCTCTGAGGCAAACAAGAAGACATCTAACACCAAAGAGGAGCTAGATGTGGGTGGTTGTGGCTAATCCTTATAATGGGTGCCAGAAAGGATAAACCTGCTTTTTATGCTGGGTTATCAGGCTAATTAGGCACAAAATACCTGCCTTAATGTCAAGTTAAGCAGCTGCTGTCCTAAGGAAGCCAAAAAGACCAAAACTAAAAAATTGAAGTGCATGGTAGAAGGTTCAAGAAGGTAAAAGTTTAGGTGAGTTTGACTATTCTGGACATTCTCAGATAGCCTTCTGAATTTGGTCTATATGATTAACATGTCACAAAAGAAAAGTATCCGTGTACCTATGAACAGATAAGCTGGAGGAATACTGAAATGTGGAGAGAAATTAAGTAATTTTTGTTGACTTTCCTAGGTTGAGATTGACATTTTGGATCTGTCCCTCTTAAACTCAGATGGCAGAAACCACATTTAAATGCAGATTCTCCATCATCTTGTTTTCTTTTTCCATGGAACTTGTTTTCTGCATTAGTCTTATTGTATGGGATTAGACTTGAACTTGGTCACTGCTTTATTGTCTTTTTCTCCTCAGTGTGGAAGGAGGAGAGTTATTTGACCGAATTATTGACGAAAACTACAATTTGACAGAGATGGATACTATCTCCTTCATAAAACAGATCTGCAAGGGAATTCAGTACATGCACCAAATGTACATTCTTCATTTGGATCTCAAGGTAGAGTTTTGATGTATGTTTTGTGCAATGACAGATGTGGAAATTCCATTCTTAATGGTAGGCCATAAAGCTTAGTAGATTCCTGTGGCAGAAACAACAAGGAGCCTTATTCTACTTTCCTTATTTCAATGCATATTTAATTTAACCACATTGAGATCAGTTAAATTACTACAGGACTAAGCAAATTAGATGAAAATTGTGGTCATATGTCATCAAGCTTCACAGTGCTTAAATTTTCCACAGACTGATTCTACAGCAAGCCAGCAGCTGACTACAAATATGTTACTATTTTTAATTTCGATATTTAAATCTCAAGATACTGAGCAAGTATTATTTAATTCAACTTCACAAGATATGTGTTTCATACAGCAGCCATGGAGTGGCAATCATCCCTGTTTTTTACTATGCAGAAAGGTATGAGTGAGTGGAACTAAATTCAAGGGTCATTCAGGATCAATGTAAACCCACACAACCTTCTGAGGCACTAAACTTCTGTTGTCATAAGAAGGCATAAATAGATAGCCAGATTAAGGGAAGGTACATTAAAGAGTACTTTCTAAAATGAAAGGAATAAAAATAGTCAGTGGCTGATGTAATGGATACAGTGTGTCTATGTTGGATTAGACAATAACTGCTCATGTAGCTGAAAGCCCAGAGGAGGGTGACAGATTCTCTACCCCATACCTACACATGTACAAGTACTCTACCATGGATTCTTACTCTGGTCAACTGCAAATGGTCAACTGCCACCCCTAAGAAAACCATTGTTATTATTTTTCATTAAATTGTACACTTGAGCTGGCTCTTTTTTCCTTGGCCCAAGTTCTTATTAAATAATGGACTTGTTTATTACCTCTATTTAGTGCAGAAATAAAATGGGATGGTGTCTTTAGTTTTATGACTGGCTAGAAAGTTTCCTAGTGATCCCTGAGCTTTACAATACAATAAAAAGGAACAAGGAGTGCACATGATGGTTTTCTCTTTGGTGAGATTTTTATAATGGCTGCTGGTTTTGGGTTGTAATAACAGAGTTAATATAGTACATCTTTAATAATGTTAGCATACGTATTATTGCAGTGGTTAAGGAAATGAGCAGATGCTTGTTGGGACCTGCTTCAGTAGCTGATCAATGACCAGACTTAGTTTTCTCTTTCTCTATAAACATTCAGTTACCTAGAAACCTGTCAAACAGAGGTCCACACAGTTCTTTGGGACACATTAATTATGATGACACACATTTTGAGATGGCACAGTTTTAATATGAGGTCAAGCTGCTGACAAAAAGATGCATATCTAGCCCAAGAAATTAATCCCAGAGACCTCTTTTCATGTGCTTGCCAGCTACGGCTTCTCCCTTCTGTTTTGCTTGTTCATAGATTGATGTCAGTAACAAATGAGTTTGGGAAAGAAAGCTTGAAACAGAAAGAAAATCATCTTGACCATAATCATCCAGGACTATGGACAAATGGTGTTTAAAAGTCCTATATGTAAAATGAATTAGTAATGGTGACAAAGGTTAACTAATGTTTTAAGTGTTGAGGGCTGTTTTGTTTCAAAGAGGACTCACTGAGCAATAAGACAGAGTAGCTATAAAAGTGCTGGCAGTGAATATGGGACTGTGCTTTAGGTATTTACATTTCAAAGACAATTGGCCAATTCCTTCTCTCAGTTCCTTCTGTAAGAATTTGGAGTAATTTTTGGAAGTTAATGGATTCCTGCCAGGAAAGAGTAGCATTTAGTCCTATGAAAATCCAGAGGGATTTATCCTGTGAATTCTATCTTTTGCTAAAACACCTGAAAAAAACATAAAGTTGATGAGACTGGTTTAAAATATTAATGTTCAATCCGACAGAACATTTGAGAACTCAGAAATGTAAAGCAGTAAGATAAATTTCAAAGCCTCAAAAATTTGATTAAAAAAAATCAGCCTGAGCTTATTAAGGTCTGTAAAATCACAGTGAAAGCATCCTGAAACCCCTCCTTCGAAGTCTGCATTCCCAGTCCCCCTCCCCTTAATGAGTTCTTTATCTGAACTGCTGCCTTATGTCAAATTGAAAAGCTGTGGAGAGGAGAAAGCAGTTGGAAGGCAAAAAATGCATGTCTGATGCTGTGTGACAACAAGGGGGGTATCCATTCAGAGAGATCTGAACAAGGAGGAAAGCAAAAGGTGCTTATGAGATATTTTCATTGCTATTAGTATTTTTCTCCATACATTTTACTAAAATCCCAGTTTTTCGTACTTGTTTCTCATTCAAGTGTGTTGGGTTTTTTCTGTTTTGTTTCTCTTGGCAGCCTGAAAATATCCTATGCGTGAACCGAGAGGCAAATCAAATAAAAATTATTGATTTTGGATTGGCAAGAAGGTACATGCATGTGTTCTCACTAATCATAAATAAATTAGGAAACAATGAAAAAAGTATTGCACCCCTGAAATGATGTATTTGATACATAATGGTCTGCTACTGTTCTTAGGACAAGTTTGTTTCTTTTAACCAGAGATATCTTTTATTATGGAATGTTTGGAGCTGAGTGAAAAAGATTTGCCCTGAAACCTCCTTTCAGGTAGAAAGCTGAAAGATTCTCACTAAGGATGCATATAAGTATCTTGGAACAGCTAAAACAGACAAAACCAGTGGTGCATCTTGTCTAGTCTCTTGTCTCCTGTATTAAGAGATTCTTCAAAAGAGAGTATAAGATACCATTGAGGGCTCTTAAAATATATCCCATGCTATATCCCTTTCTAGTTTAATCAGGTGCTATAACCTCAGTGAAGGATTTACTGGTTAAAAATTTCATGTCTATGATATTGAGAAGTCCCAAAAGGATGGTAAGAGCTGCTCTGAGAAGCCTTTGAATTATGAGTGTCTTCCTTTTTGTAGGAATTGCATTTTGTCCTAGTATAATGAAAAACTTGAGAATACTTTTCATTCTATGTATGGGTATATTTCTTTTTAGTTTGTGCCTCTGTCTGTCCTCTGAATTTTCTGTATGCTTTTGGAATTCCTCTAAGTGCTAGACAATTGATGATGCAACTTTAATAAGAACTGTAGTTGATGTCCTTTGTTAATGTTTCTATTTCCTAGATATAAACCCAGGGAAAAACTTCGAGTTAACTTTGGGACTCCAGAATTTCTTGCTCCTGAAGTTGTGAATTATGAGTTTGTCTCTTTTCCTACAGACATGTGGAGTTTAGGAGTCATTGCTTATATGCTGTAAGTAGGATTCAGTATCTGCTTTGTAAGCTGTTTCCAGGTTGAACTGTGTCTGTCATCCAAATTTGCTGTTATACTGCAAGAGTGAAAAACTGTGTATCCAAAATAGGAAACATAAATTTTTTTCCAAGTTCTGTATTGAGAAATCTCTCCTCTTTTCCAATTGCCATGAACTTTTCATTGCTTGGTAAATTCCCAGTGGTTAGTACAAGAGTGGTCAGAGGTCTAGAAAATATGACCTACCATGAAAGACAGTAATGCTTGGTGTGTTAGAGAAGAGGGGTGATTATTTAAACATGTAAATAGATGAGAAAATGGCAATGGTCTGGAGACCTTCTTAGAGAGTAGTATTTTGTAAGATAGGCCAGAGTGACAGAACAATCTTAGCTGGCACATTGGAGACCATGTACAGGAAGAGGGAAAGACAGGAAGACTGAACATATTCCTTTTTATTTCAGCCTCACTGGATTGTCTCCTTTTTTGGGTGATGATGACAATGAGACCCTCAATAATATCCTGGCCTGTAACTGGGATTTTGAGGATGAGGAATTTCGAGATGTTTCTGATGAGGCCAAAGATTTCATATCAAAGCTTCTCATCAAGGAAAAATGGTATCTAATCCTGTATCTTTGAAATGTATATTCCATGCCATCGTGACGCAGTTGAGTCACTTGTGCTGCTCCATTGCAGGGCTAATATGACTTAGAAGGTTTTTTTGCCCACATACAGTATTGTAATGACACTTCATTGATGTTGTTCATTGTATCCATCACATGCTCTGAAATTACCTGAATATATTTTTGATGTGAAACAAAACTTAATTAATTTGCCTTCTGTCATACTGTTCTAAAGTGACAGCATTGCATGATGGTAGAACACATGACCTGTAGCAGATAATTGCTGAATTGTAAGATTCTGGGAAAAACTGTTAATAGCATTCTGGTTTTCCTCTAGCTGGAGATTAAGTGCAACTGCTGCCTTAAAACACCCCTGGTTAACAGACCACAGGCTCCACTGCAGACTCCAGGTCCCTATATTTAAATATCCTTGTGCATCTGCTGTTGCCCTCTTGTGTTGCCACATCATTTTGCTTTGACATTTTTCTTAACTTCATTTGAGTCTTTGTTGCTGGTTCATTTCTTGCCACTGTGAGCCACATGTCCCATTGCTTTTTTTTAGGTGTTAGAATTTGCATGCTGACACTTGCTCCTCAGTTCTTGCATGTCTGGGAGGAAATATAAGAGCTTGCAATGCTGTGTGTTGCTGAGTGAATCAATTTCTTAGCAAAATGAAAGTATTTACAAAATGAGCACTGAATTACCATATGAAAAGGATTTTCCAGCTGGGAATGATTCTTGTTCCTGCTTTGAAAACCCTTTCAGGCTCTGCTGAAGACCCCCCTGAGTGCTGTTTCATCCTACCTCTTCCAAAAAGATACCTTTCCCAGCTGAGCTTGGAACTTCACCTGGTGCATACCTTTGTCCTTAGGCACCTTCTTGCCCTTCAGTGGTAGCCAGCTTAGTGGCCAACACAGAAGTTGTTGTTTGCTCAAGCAAACAATTCATTTGGCCTGAGCTGGAAGAGCAAGATTTTAAATCACTTTGGTTATTCCTGTGTCAGTAATTTTTGGAGATTCACGCTGTTGGTGACACCTCTGTTGGCTGTTTCTAAGTGAGTCCACTCTGTGATTCAGTGGTTCACAAGGGGATAATTTTAAGCAGGTTTCAAACTTTTTACAGTATTTGAAGTGCAAAATTCACTTCTTCCTTGGCAGGCAAAGCACTTCTGTGTTAAATAAAATGGCTACTGTATTGCCAAGGATGTATATGTCAAGGTGCATTTTCACATACAGCCATCATTAAGAATGAATAGATGATATTATTAATTAACAAAATAATGTTATTAAAATAAGAGCAAAGATTATGATGATAATCAAGCAGAGGTAGCCCTACTGATAAGGCAGTGGAAGGGACTGAATAGTGTCTTGACTGCTCTGTCTTTGCAAGATGTTCCCTTTATAGACTAAGGATAACCAGAATTACTATAAAATAGGATATAAAAAATCAAGTAAATTACTCTAATTTTCACTTAAATTTAGTTTTCGTTGTAGCCTTCCAGAACAGCAATGCCCATGACATTATTAGATTTGTAAGTGTGTGTGCACAGTAAAAATAAAAGATTTTGTCATGGTTAATATATCTTCAGAGTTTTTTGTAGGATATATTATGACTCCTTTAGTTGGGCTCCAGTGAAGCTCTGATTTCTGCAATCTGGGGAACCGTCTATTTCAAATGCTGCAAGAACAAAAACTGCTGTCCTTCCTATCACCAGTTTTTTTCTCAGGAAACTATACCCTAATGCAAATGTTACAGCTCATGTTGTCCTTTGCATATTCTCCCCCAATATTTTTTATTCATACTTGTGCTTTGCAAAATAGCTTCACTAAACATCCTGTTGTTGCATTGTTCTTCTGCCGTTACCTTAAGTAGAAGTAACATATGATTGATCTTCAATTAGTGCTCCAATGATGGTATCTTTTCTTTTTTCCTNTTTTTTTTTCTTTTTTTTTTTTTTTTTTTTTTTTTTTTTTTTTCCCTTAGAAAAAGGCTAAAGGTGACTGCGTGTCTCAAGCACCCCAGGCTCAATAACCTCTCTGAAAGAGCTGCCAAACAGAAGGTTTGTTTCAGGTCCCAAATGTTCCTTCAGATGTAAAAGCTGTAGCCCCTGTGGAAGGGATCAGTGGACAGCTGAAAACCTTGTGTAGTCCAAAGTGTTTTCATGGTCCAAACTGTATTCACCACCACCATCCCTGCTGCTGTCTGGAAAGCATTCAAAATGTAAACTGGCTCTATTACTTATACCAAGTAACAGCAATGTGCAAAATAATTAATGGGTATGGGACCATATGTGCTGCAAACTCTGGCCATTTTAGAGGGAATGGTTATGCTCCCACTGGCTCTCATGGGGCAGGATTTCACCCAATAATTTTTCAGTGTTGAAAGCTTTCGGGTTTTCATGCTGTGGTTAGAAGTATGGTTTAAAAAGGGTAGAAATATGAAAAATAATAACTTCTTAGCAGAGGCACGGGCCAGACCCTCAGGGCAGCTTGATTTTACTGCAGCAAAATCAAAGCAAGGTGACTCCTAAAAGAAGCTGCACTAAGGACCCAGTTCTGACAGGGCACTTACCTTCTCTTTTAGCAATCCAAACAAGTTTGACAGAGCTTCTCTCTGTCCTTTTCCCCTGGCTCCTTGTCTTTGCCCTTTCATTAACAAACAGTTCATTAGTGGTTCTCAGGCTGGCTGGGTTGCCTCCCCTGGGGATCAGGGAGACTCAAGTCTGGTCTCTTTTTCTGTCCCTGGTCTTTGGCCAATGCATACACACTCAGCCACTTGAAAATCGCGCTGCCTCGGGCGGTGCAGTGTCTCCATAAACCAATACTGCAATTCCCACAGCCACTTTCACCAACTAGAAGTTCGTGGCTCTGTTCAAGGACAAGGGGAACTGCTCAAAGGTTCCGAAGGTCATTTCTGGGCAAAACTCAGTGGAGGGTCAAGATGTGAATTAGGCTGAGAACACACACATACACTGTAAAACCACTTCCTTTTAGTAGTGCGTCATGAGTAACAACAGGATGCCAAAATAAAAGTAGTCCACCTTTCACCACTTGCCAAAAGGCAAGTTTTAAATGGTGCCATCATCCATCATCTGCTTGGTAGGACAAGTGATATATTGGCTTTTTTTTGCAAAGAGTTTTTTCCAGGAACATGTGGAAAATGGAGTATTGTGAGAGGTTGAAATTTTTGTTCTAAGTAAGATTAGAACAGATTTTATAGAGTGTAGTGTAGTAACACAGAAGGTAATGATCTCTACTTGAGCTGTTTCAGTGACATGAAGATGCCTTTCAGTGATACAGTGGAAGCCATTATTACATCCCACTTGCTCTCTGAAGCCATGTAACTTCCTCATATGCTAATATCTGAACATCAACTTCTGGAGTAGAAATCCAATGGGAATTTATACCTCTTTGTGATCCGCAGTATGCACCCTCACTTCACTGGTCTGAGACAAATTCCGTGAAGCTTTGGTCCAGTCACCTGTGTGCTTCTACACAGTAATTTTCTAAACAGGTTTTCCAGCCCCATTTCAAGATTAGTGTTTGTATCTGGATTTCCCATTTCAAGCCACTAACTTGTGGCAACAAACACAACAACAAAATGGGGAAAATTCTCCCTCTGTAATGCAGGAAGCACTGCATTACACAATTTTCTGTTACAACTTTAAGATAAATTGACTGTCCAACAGCAGTCAAAATTATTTTTAAATAAACTTTTAATAGCTTTGTAACATAGTAACCTACCCATGAGCTAACTTGCAGGAAAATCTGGTTTTGGCTTTTGCAGTGTTATTTCCTCTGTGTGTGTTTTTCTTTTTGGAGTTTATTTGAGTTTACTTAATGAGTGAATCTAAAGTCATAGCTGTGCTTTATTTTTAAAGAATCCCTTTAGCTATTTTTATCAGGCAAGTGGTATGGTTACCACATTCAACCCAAAATAATGCACTCAAGTGCCAGTTGATTTAGACTTGGCATTATAAATGCTTGCAGTGGTAACACAAATAAATGGAGAGGTTTGCAGCATGCCTTTTTATACTGTGATCTCTATGACAAGAGGGGCAAAAGAAGCAGAGTAGCTGCATATAAAGAGACACCTCCAGGATCAATTCTCCACTTAACAAAGAGGCCTTATCTTTTTAATATTGTATAAAGCATTTCACAGAAAAGGTGGCTGTGAGAAACCTTTGTAAGCAAGAAGCTTCAGTGCTGCTTTCTTTATGCACGAAGAAACCACCATGTGGTCATCCCAGAACACTTAACCAAATGAAAAAAATATACTGCTGAATTAACTGGATTCTTGTTTTGTTTATTTTGCAGAAAAGCTGCTGTGTGGTTACTGCTGCTAAGAGATTTGAAAATATCAGCAGTCTCGGTGCTTTACCCTCCTGCCATGACTGAGACTTCCAAATGGACCAACAGCACTTTAGTTGCAGGACAAGTCCCAGCATTGTGGAGCTGCTTCTTCATTCAGCTGTTAAAAGGAAAGTATTTCTCCAGGTTGCAGGAATGTGTTTCTTCTGGAGCAGCATGTTTTCCATGCCTGCAAGTGCTACATTAGCTTGGTTTCATAATGAACTTTTCTCTATCTAGTCTTATATCCTCATTTACTTACCAAAGGCTCCTTAAAGTTAAAATTATCATGTAAAATTAACTGTTTCTCATCTGAAGAAAGACAATCTGTCACATTGTTATATCTGTAGCCAAGGTTCATTTGACACTGGAATCAAATAATTTAAATAAACCAAAACACAATCACCCCCCCAAATTGCAGCAAATTTAAAGCCGCTTTCTGTAGATTTGAAGTTTGTTTTTCCTGTCACACTAAAATGAGTTAAGGATTAGCTCAACCAGAGCTAAAGCCATGTTAATGTAACACCAGTGGAAGGGAGAAATGAGTCTTTCCTTGTGTATTGGTGAATTTACTGCAACTGTGATACGTTACATTTCAGGATTTTTTAGCCTGATGAATTACTACTCACTGTAAATACACTTGGATTAATTAATCAACAAAGAGAACAAGGCACTATTCACTTGTACCCGTGCAGACCCTGTTCTTCAAAATGCAAGTATAATTCAGAGTTATTTTAACAGAGGGTGATTTTGTATCAGCTAATCTCTTTAATGCTAATTTAACTTTTTTAGGAGCACTGGCAAAGAGGTGAGTCAGTGCTTTGCTCATTGTAACCTCTGAGTACAGAGTAAAAATCCTCTGTATTTCTAGTTTTCTTATCTTGCTCCCAAGCTTTTCTGATTCTTAACTAGGTAAAAAAATGGGAGTCAGTACAGCTGAATTTTTCACCTGAAATTTTTTGATTATGGCTCATCATTAAGAGAATCTAAGTTGCCAAGGCTCTGAAGTTAAAATAATGAGACTTACTCCCTGCTGTATATGGCTTTCTTACTGCTTCGTTTCAGAACTACATAAATGAAAATTGTAATGAGTATTTTATTTATTCATGCTGTTGTGGTGTCTTTACATTGTCTTTTCTTAATCCAGTTTTGATCTAACCACATATTAACATAGCTATCTCTATATATTTATCTATGCATTTCATATATTTATATATTTAAGTTCTGTCTTTTAAAAAAGGGATCAACATAAAGACACAACAGTATTATTCGTCACCACGCAGTGAATTGCTTCTTATATCTTTGTCCTTTCTGGATAGCATTCATTTTGAAATAAAAAGGGGCCCAT
Organism: Aegithalos caudatus; assembly: GCA_013389925.1. Taxonomy (NCBI): domain Eukaryota; kingdom Metazoa; phylum Chordata; class Aves; order Passeriformes; family Aegithalidae; genus Aegithalos; species Aegithalos caudatus. The sequence continues at coordinate 31,661 of WEIU01007844.1, read as the reverse complement.
TAATGGGACATCATGGGCATCACACTCTCTACAGCCAGTTTGATCCAATGTTTTAAAATCATTGTAGTACACCCTTTGAGACTGCTCTTGTAAATGAACTGGGCTTCTTACAGCTGTGACATCTTAGTAATACTGATGTGTTGCATGAGAGGTTGCAAATACTGCTATCACACCCTGACATACCACATAGCTTTTATATGATATAGAGCACTGCCAGCTTCAAGTCCTCATCTGTAGTCTTAACTAAAGTCAACTTTGACAAGCAGAAATGGAAGTTTCTTTGGGAAAAGATTGAGTGGTCTCAAAGCAAGAAAATGAGCACATGACTTTTAGGTAGATGCTGGGCTGCTTGTTTTGAGTCACCATTTATACTTGCTTGGTCAAAATGAATAGAAAAATTGCCTTTTTGTTAGGGCTAGAGTTCCCACTTCTGTTCTGACTGTCTTCAAGATATTGTAGCTTTTTTTACAGTAAACAACTCATTGATCAGGCTAAAATACAGCAAACCACTTTGGAATTACAGGATCTCATTATACACTCTGGTGCCATTTTTGTGGAATAGGACCAGGGTTTTGTTTTTCCTTTGGTAAATTTTACATGGATAAATTACAAGTAATTTTGAGTCTTACTAACTATTCTAAAATAGTAGTGTGACTACAGTCTTTTCTGCTTTATTGCCCAGTTGAATTAAAAGGATTTATTATTTGCTGAAATATACATCTGAGTAGTAATTCAGAGCTTAGTGCCATGCAGATCAGCCCAGTGTTAGAGTGTGCTGCGCTGAGTCAACCACAAATCTTCCAGGAGCTGTCAGAAAATGTGGCCTGTGTTGAGCACATCCCCCAAATTCATGTGTGCAGTGCTCTGTCAGAAATAGGAATGCATGGGGGAATAGAAGAGCTGGACATATTTCCTGGACCTTGAGAATTTAGGCATAAGTTGAAGAGGGGATCCCTCAGCAGCATCTGTCTTGTGCAAACAGGCAGTGTGCTAACACAATCAAGGCATTTAACTTCCATTCTTAATAGCATGTATAATGGTGGTCACACTCTAGAGTCTTGTCTGTAAATTGTTCCACTGCTTCATTCTTGGAACAACTCCTGCAGTAGGGGGTGAATTTGAGGAAGGGACAGTCAGAGGAGGTTGGACTGAGCAGGTCTCTGCAGTCATTGAAGGTGCCACCTGGTACCCAGGGTTAAACCCAAGTGGGCCTGCAAGTTTCCAGTGGAGGAGGAAAGAATCCCAAGAGCACTTCTGCTTTTTGCTCTACAGATGCTGGATCTGCAGCACTGAGTCAAAAGGGAGGTACATTACCTAGGGCTTTACTGTCACCAAGGGTAAAAAATCATACTGCTGTGTAATAATCACTGCTGTGTATAGCAATGTGCCTGAGAGAAATTTCTTCAGAGATGTTAATTTGTGTCTTGTATCCACCTCAACATGAAAAAGAGCTTCTTTACATTGAGGGTGCCAGAGCCCTGGAACAGGCTGCCCAGGGAGATCATGGAGTCTCCCTCTCTGGAGACATTCCAAACACCCCTTGATGTGTTCCTGCGTCACCTACTTTAGGTGACCCTGCCTTGACGGGGGGGTTGGATTGGATGATCTCCAGAGGTCCCTTTCAACCCTAAAGATTCTGTGATTCTGTGATCTTTTCTGAATGTTGCAATTTTAGTAAATAATAGCTCGAGACAGGTTCTTTCTATTGGCTTCCTAATTGTGTCTCATTGCTCTTTGAGCAGCATGCTGTTTCGTGTGTGTGCTCACATATGCAAGTTTGGTTGTTCTCTTTTACTTTGCCCTACCTCTGGAAACATTCTAGGGTGAGTTGGACAGGGCTCTGAGCAACCTGATCAAGTGGGAGACCTTGTTTCTCACTGCAGGAAGGTTGGACTAGATGACCTTTAAAGGTCCTGTTCAACTCAAACTGTTCTATGATTCTATGATTTTATGATTTAAATATGTTCTGTAATGACTACTAGCTAAAGCCTGCTGTATTCAATTATTATTTTGACACATCATTATTTATTTTCTACTAGGTCATAATAATACTAAGGCTACTAGGTTCTAATAAGTCACCGACATCTATATGAGTTTGCTTGTAATTTTTGGTACATACTGGCTTATGTGATTGCATTTGTAAACTGTGAATTGCTGTGCTTGTGGGCAGGTTTGGGTGTGAAAGGCACTGTTCTAGCTCCTGTTATTCCATTTAGCTGTAAACTCACAGGCAGGGATGACTGCAGATACCTCAAGAGTGGTACTGAAACATCAGTGGCAGAGGGAGGGATGAAGTACGCAGATACAGTGCTTGTTTTGGGCATTCTTCCTGACATGTAAAAATTAAAAAATAAAATCCTCGGAACATGGCAACTATCACCTGGCACTCATAAGAATTAGTACACTCTTAGTCACACTCCTATAGATGCAGCATATGTACTGGTTGCCAGATATACTAGAGTAGTCTAAGACTGACATCAAGATTAGAAGCAAACATATTTGGCACAGGATGGGACACTAGTGGTTTTTCAACTGTTTTTTTTATGTTGTACATCCTGAAGGTTGTGAAATGGATAAAAACCTCTTCTGCAGAAAGATCTCCATACTATCATGTCCATGTTTTTGAATGCCTGCAGCCAGTCACTCCTCCAGCTATCCTCACATCATAAGCAGTTGACAACCTGGATAATCCACTCTGGAGGTTGCAAGAGCAGCTGCTTTTTAGTTTCTTTTTTATATTCCCTCTAATGTGAGAAGCTAAATAAAGTTAAAGACAAGCTAAATTCTTGATTCCAACCAGAAATAACAGGGTAGCTCACAAAAATAAGTAAGGGAAGTGATTAGATCCACCTTTGGTGATGTAAGTAGTAGAAGAGTTTTGCCGCCCCACCTGCCTGCCAAAAATATCTACTTGCACTAGTTCTGATCTGTAAAAAGAAAAAGAACTTTAATCTTTTTAACAGTGAAGGAATCTCAATCAAGAAAGAGTTTTTCTGCAGTGGTTAAATTGCTGCAGAAAAAGTCAAGTTATTTTATCATTTTTGGTTTAATGCTGACACTATAAATCACTGACAGCCTCTTTCAGCAAAATAGCCCTCACCAGGAGGTGTGAGAAAATAAGGTGTTCAGCTCTTATCCACTGACAGAGACCTGGAAACATTGGATTCCATTCCACTGCATCCAGTGAGCAGGGAACTTCCTGGCTTTTGGGCTTTAAATACGTGGTGCAAATGCATCACTACCCATAGTGGTGATGAATGGATGAATGAGCACTGATGCTCGAAACTCCTTCCAGGAGGATGATGCCTCTTCATCTACTACTTTTATCACCAATACATACTTGTTCTTGTGTCTCCTGTGAATAAAACTAAACACTGCATGAATCCATGTAGGAATGCTAGACTGTTTCACCTTCCATGAAGGCTTGGTAGCTGAACAACTAACTACCTGTTTCAAACTTAGATGAAGACTGGTAGAGATAGTGCTTTGTAAGTATGTTGTTTAGCTGTGTCTGTAGAGTTAGTGATCTCATTTTGGTGTGGCAGAACTAATGTTTTTGTACCCCATGGCAACTTCCCTTGAATTTAGAGGACAGGCATGTGGCAACTAAATCATGAAGCATGTGGATTTTCATGTACCTTATCACTTTGGTTTGCCTATCTGGTTTTGTAGATTAACTCATGTATCTCTGGTATGTGTTTTTTTTGTGAAAACCATGAAGCAATCTTGTAAAAAGATGAATAAGGAATAAATGCTGATTTTGTTTACTCCAGGGTTTTTGTTTGTTGTTTTTAATGTGCCTGTCTTTTATATTAGTGACAGAAAGAAGCGTGGCCTTTTTCCCAACTGCTGTTTCTAGATACATGAAAAGTAATTTTCATTGAAACAAATGTACTTACGTCAAAGGTTGACTCAGACTCACAGTTTGTACTCACTCCTTGTAGGAAAACCCCAGCTCTCTCTGCAAGTAACTGGGACTTAAGGTGTTCTTGACTGCAGTCTTCCTGGAAGTCCTTAAGACCAGGTTACCAAGGAGGAAATTAGAAATTACTGAAATTTCTGGTGTTTGGTCACTCTAGAGACCTGGTGTACTGTTCTCCCTAATTTGTCATACTTGCACCACTGGCCTATTCAGTATTGCCATCTGGGGGCTGCACTTTAACCTTACATCATCTAGGAGTTCACCAACTACCAAAACAGTCTGGAATCAGAATTATTGTTTCCTGCAGAGTTAAATCAAACTTCAAGGGCTGGCTAGTGAAAAAATAAAGAGTAAAAATTGAGAAAAAGGTTACAGGGTAAGAAATCAGAAAGCAATCTCTGATGGACACTAGCCTATATTCAGTAAGTCGAATTTTTTCTGGCTGGTTTACCCACAGCTCTGGTTACAGCACTTGAGACATGCACCATACTTGAGAAACAACTTTGGCTTCTTACACTGGAAGGTTCTCATTTAACACCAGCCTGTGTTTGATACGCCTGAGGTTTGCAGGTGTGAGATCTGAGTGCATACCCTCCTGATTACACTGCAAGTTCAATCAGCCAAAGGGTTGCATTCATTCCCCAGAGAGCTCAGTGCTCCTAGCTGACGTGGAACAAAGCCACTGCAATCTGGCTGGCAGAGCTTGGGGGCTGAAGGAATCAACAAGAGAACAGTTTTACAGTAGCCAAGCACAGGACATGCAGCTGCTGCCCCTCTGCAGCTGCCCAAGGCAGCTCCAAGACCACCAGACATTTCAACGAGCCCAGCTTAGCTGGTGAGCCCAGGCAAAACCTGTGCTCCAGCATCTGTCCACAAAGGACCTGGGGAGTTCAGTAGGTGTCTGAAAGTCTTTCAGCATCACAGCCCAGAGTGAGTTCCTATGCATGAACAGAACTTACACATTTGCTCTTCATTTGACTTTCTTGAAACCCATTGCTGTGTTTTAGTTTTCAGTGCCTTTGACCCTGATGTAGGAGTTTTTGTCCTGAAAATATTAACATCTGTGTCTTAAAACTGATGAGGAAGACTTTGTTGTAGTACCTCAGTCCTCTCAACAGCTCCTGCTAAATGCATGCTGCTGGCAAAAATGAAATAAGTGGGAGTGAAATAATGCTCAGCTCCCTGTATGTGTCTGTAAAGCAACTCCACACTGTTGAAATGGGTTCCCTAAGTTCATGTGGTTAAAAATATGTTGACTACAGGAAAAAAAATCCAGCAAGGGACATTCATAATTCTTCATTAATTAATAGTCAACCCTTTTACTCCCCCAATTATTTCAAACACCTGCTCACAGTAAATTTCCTTTGCAATTTTTTATGCTATTTTAATATTACCCAGAACTTGGAAACATACACTAAGCTTCTCTTATTTTTAATTATTTTCAAATTAATTTTAATTTTCTGAATATTTTTAGTGCTGCCCATTCATTCAATAAAACTGAATTTTAATTTTTTTTTCTTTAAAGGCCTCCTAAACTTTCCAGAGAAACTTTATGGGCTGTTTTAATGAAAGCTTTTGGAAAAGGGATTGGATATTTCAAAATTCCTCTCTTGAAGCCTCCTCATCCAAAAATAAGTGGGCGGGGGAGGGGAAATCACTTCATCTGGTGATTCACATCTCTTGCATGCAAGTAGGAATTCATCCAGGAGCTGAGCCATCTTGTATTTGGAGTGCAGGCTCTTCTGGGTGCAGCAGCAGGGCCATCATCCCCAGCAGCACCTCTCCTGTGCTGGGTGGACCGTGTCCATCCCCCGGCTTCCAGCTTGAGCTCACCTCCAGTGTGTGCACAGTGGACATATGCACTGCCACCACAGATGTGAGGCTGTCCCCAGGGCTCAACAAACTGCTGCCTCCTGGGGACACAGAGCTGTGGCTGTGGCAGAGATGAGGAAGGGAGCGTGAAGGTTGTTCTTTTCCAGGGCTGTCCACTTCTCACCAGCTAATCTACATGCGTGACCTCTCTTTGCTTTAGGTGCCCAGTCAGTGTTTCATGAACTCTGATCTTTGTCTGTCTCCACAACTTATGTAGCTGTGACATCTGACCACTGTAAACAGACCAGGGCAAGCAACTTTCAGGATGACTTCGGTCCTCCAATAATGTGGATACTTTCATGGAGGTGGTACCAGGACACCCCTGTTCTGAACCTTGAATGTGTCCACCCCATTTCAGTCTGTGTGGTCTCAGGGGTCGGGGGTAATTTAGAGACAGGTGGGAGGGTCTTGGCGCATAAAAATGTGGTGTCAGCTGAGCATTCCTTGCGGCATCGCCGTGTCACCTGCTACTTGTACCCCTCTGCTTTGTCAGGCAGCTCATAATGGGTTTCTAATCCCTCACTGACAAAGCTCATGTCATGGCTAACTCTGGGGAAGCCAAACCACCAGATAGCTGAAAGGAGATTATTTAACTGGCACTGACATTTGCTAAGTTTCTTCATTTTGCTTTTAGCTTTATTTTTTGTTATGGTTCACTTGTGCAGACTTAAGGAATATCCATTGCAAGGAGCTTTCATCTACTCTGTTCTTAATCCCCATGTTCCATGCACAGGAAGAAGCTTTCTAATAGTAGGAGTTTGTTGATTTTTTCATCTTTGCCCCAATGAAAGCGCTGTCCCAGAGCTATTCAGATGGCCTGAAATGTTAGGCTTAGTCCCACAGGCATCTGTAGTCAGAGCAAAAAGCAAGAGTGAGTGCTGAAACAGCAGCAAACTGTGTCCTGCCCGTGGACACCTTCCTGAACTGGGGCCAAAGCTGTCAGTCAGTCAGGGGGGAGCTGGTTCGGGTGGGAGGGCGATGCCCCCGTAACGGGGAGCATTTCAGGGGACGATGTGGGTCCGGTGCCCGTTCCCTTCTCAGCCCAGCCCAGCCCGGGGCCGGGAGGCTCAGCGCCGGCGGTGGCCGTGCCGGGCTGGTGACACGGCGCTGCAAAGGGCCGGCGCGGCCACCAGAGGCCAGCAGCGCTGTTCGGGAGCTGCGACAGTGGCCCCTGCCCTGCTCCGGAGGGGATGCTTTGGGAAGGCACCTAACACAGCACCGGCTGCCTTAGGTAGCACAGCGGCATTCCCAGATCCCTCTTAGGGACCACTGTGCCAGCCAATGCGTGTGGAGGCGGGTGACCTTTAAAATACCTCTGACTAATAAAACGCTATTTATTCGCAGGGAAAAAAAAAAAAACGGCGCTAAGCGCAGCTTTTAAGCTCTCCCCATCCTTAGCCTGTCCTCAGCACAGCGAGCAGAAGGATGCAGGGAAGTGCCTGAGCTATGAAATCAGAAAAAGGCTGAAGAGTTTGCACCGTGTGAGGCTGGCCGGGGCGACGGTGGGTAAACGTAAAGTGCAGCTGGGAGTGCTCCTTACTGTCGTTTTACATCGCTCACCCTTTGGCAGTGGCACTGCTTCAGGTCGCCTGCAGAACACAAAGAGAAGGTTGATGTGATCTAGGATTTGCCTGCAAATCAGCTGACAAGAGTAGAAAAACTTGAAGAAACGTGCACAGTTCTGCTATAAATAGGAATCTACATAGGATATGGTTTGTGTGTTGAGAAGGAGATCCTGTAAGAAGCTGAACACACCAAGTGAGACCATGGGTACTCCTCTGCCGGCTTGAATGGGGTGTGAGAGAATGAGGCAACTGCTATGGTTAGTTCTTTGTGTACTAAAATACCCATTTTTTTTCTTTGCCCTGTGCACAGAAGTCCTGCTTAGGTATTGAAAAAGCAAGAATGGAGGTCCCAAGTTCCATAATGTTATAATTTCTTTATTCATTTGGAAACGGAATGATTATTCATCAATTAGAACTAGAAATTACATGATCAGAGATCTTTGTGATGGCTTCATCTCATCTTCAGTGACATAACACTTCCCCCAATCAGTTTCTTCTTGCACTTAAAAAAAAAAGGCACATTAAAAAAAATCTCACTTCTCTGATTTTGTTCACCTTCTAGCCATTGGTTCTTGCTTTACATTTGCCAAACTGAACAAATCCCTGCTAGCAAATGCCTCCTCACCTATACACTTCTAGACTGACTGTACAAGCCCCCACTCCACCTTCTCTTTACAAAATGTAGGGTTGTTTTTTCCTGTCTTTCACCACAGAACATGAAATATGTTCTCACGAGTCTCTTTTTTATGGATATGCTGGTTTTCCAAAACCATTTTTATTCTGCAGGCACTGAAATGAAACATAGCTAATCAGGAACTGTCACCTCAGTGTCAGCTATAAGAGGAGAATTGGGTCCTTCCTATCAATTCCTCACATGTCTCTTCCCACACCCTTGATGACTATTAACCTCACTGGTTGTTAGTTCACTAAATTTTGGCTATGACCTGCAGGTTACCAGTGCCTGGCTTTCCCTGCTAGCCAGGACAGAAGTTCCCAGCCCACAGTCAGGATCTGTATTCCTTTGGTATCTGGTTAGCAACATTGCTACACAGGTAGCAGTCACTGGACTCCAAAACTAATGTCATTTTGCACTCACCTTCTCTCTACATATCAGGTGAAGATCCTGTGTGACAACAGTGTCTAAGGTCAGTTCAAACGTTTTCACCTCAGTCCCCAAAAAGCTGGAGCTACATATTCTTTCAATCAAAGTTNAAAAAAAAAAAAAAAAAAGCTTAACAGAGAAGACTTGTTATGGATATATGGCATATTAGGCAATAAATCAGGCAAGGCCCTGTTTATGAGGGTCAAGGGATGGTAGGCATCCACAGGCAGTATGGAAGCAAGGTAGAAATAATTCAGCCTTAAGTCAGGAATCTGACTTACTGGAAGCACATGATGCTGATGCGGGTATGAGCTAAGAACCCTGTCAGTACTGAATTTGGCCTGAGGATTTAGCAGAATTTTTAGAAGTAAGGGCATAAAAGTACTGAGACCAAATTCATCTGCTGTCATTCATTCTGGTATTCCAAGCCATAGCTAAGACAGAATCCTTTGCCTATACACTTTACAGTGCAAGTAGACAAAGGCAGCAGGAGAGCAGATGTGCAAAGTTGACCTGAGTCCACTCCTCTTGCAGATTCGGTCACACATCTCCTCTCCAGCCCTGTCTCAACAAGCTACACTCCCTGATGCTGGCCACAAGACATGCATACTGTCACAAATACCTGCCATCCAGGTGTGCTTCTTCACCACTACTGTGAGCATTTCACAGCCTTTTCTGAGCAGAGCCTGATCTTGGGCAGTAAGTCACTGCCAACCCAGCTCACACTGACAGACACCAGCATAAACCTGTGGCATGGACAGGGAATGAGGCCAGCTCCCTTGAAAAAGGTGAATGTGAGCCTCAGCAACCCAGGGGGTCAGGAATTAATCTGGTTGAAGATTAATGGGTAAAGGTAAAAGGCTGAAGAAACTTACAAACGTGCCAAATGATGCAGAAGGTGGAGGACACAGGTCATCTACTTACACTTTCTGCCACAGTGATGACCACTGAAGGTACAGCAGCATCACTGGTGATTTGGCTCTCGTTAGAGACTTTGGCTGCACTGGTTTGCAGGGAAGGATCTCGCCCAGAGACAGTGAAAGGTCTTCCATTGGCCTCATTCTCCTGTGAACCCCAACCCTGTGTTCATGTCTTCCCATTTAAATACTAAAACATTCCCACACCATACAGCATGTGCTTATACCACCTCTCTTGTATGTGGTGAGAGATCATGAGAGTCTGACTAGCAAAGTTGCCAGAGGCAGCAAAGATGAGATGGGCAGTTGTCTTCTCTCTTTCTGCCACTTGCATCAAGTGAACAAGGAACAAGTTGAAAGGGCTGGTGTAGCATATGGAATGAGTCTTTACTCCTAATTCCTTGAGCAAATTTGTACATGGTGGTACCCTCAATATAAAGGCAGCATTGTCAACTTTGAGCATCAAAGCATCACGCCTTCCAAACTCCTGAGAGTGGCTTAAAGATCCTGAGACTTCTTAAAAACAACAAATGTCAATTTCCTTTTATTTTCCTTTGGGTTTTGGAGCCTTTTGGGGAGAATTTTCTTCCTCTTTGTTGTAAAAGTAAGGTTTCCCTTCTGCTCTGAATGAATGCAAAGGGCCTTATGGACTCCCTTGATTCCAGCTTCTGGGTCTTTAAGGGAAACACCAAAAGTCATTAAGACGTGCAATTAAGTCACAACTGTGGCTAACACAGCAAATATAAATGCAAACCCTGCCCTAGAGAACAAAGACCCATTCATTCTACTTAAATTGGTCTTGAGAGTTGCTTGCTGCTTCATTTTTTTTTCCTTTCCCCCCCATACGTATTTCTTCAGAAGGAGGGGGAGCTTTCTTGGCTTATGCCACATCCTGGATCCTCAGAAAAGCCTGTGCTCAGCGGCCTGAGTCTGTCTTGCCTCCTGCCTGCCAACCCTCTAGAAAAGTGAGGTTACAGACAAGCATCAGCCATGAGTGAGCAATAATGAAGAACCTCGATAACTGAGGTAAAGTGGTCATTATGCAAATAGGAATGATAGGTAGAAAAATAGAAGCCGGAAATGTTGAAAGGCAGCTGAGGTTACATTCCTCATTGGAAGTAAAAGGTGGAGGAAGATCATTTGGCAGCAAGCACTCCTGCTCTGTACATAGAGAGGGATTTGCCAGCAAAGGATATTAATGATCTGAGAGTGAATTGCAAGTCCACAAGGGAAATCTGAACTGAAAATGGAAAAGACTGAAAGCTAGGCAGGGGGATTTGTGTTGGGTTAAAATGTCAACATTTGGAGATGGATGAATCACTGGAGCTCAGACTAGGAGGAACAAAATAACCCACCCTCTCAACAAAGAAACCAAAGAAAATAGCAACACATAACACCAGTGTGTCCCTTTGTCCCCAAGTAAAAGCTCTGCCAGCCTGACCTTTTTTTGGTTGGTCACATTTGTGCAAGATGATTGGCTCAGAGGTGAAAAGTGGTGGTCTAGAGAAAGGAGCAGGTTGCCCCTGCCAGCTTTCAAATTCTGGGTTTGTCCCTTTTCCCCCAGCCCTTTCTTTTCTGAACTGTCAAAAGGCACCTCTGTCTCTGTGGTATTCAGTGAGCTCTGTCTGACCAAGTCTCTGTTACCAGATGAAGGGTGTTCAGAAGCTAATCCATCTAAAGGGATTTTTGGCCAGGAAAGAGGAAAGGCCCACAGTGCAAGGTTTGGGGATTCAATTTTTTGGAGACCACAGTTTGTATTGGACTGCTCCATTCTATAATCCTATCTCTGTTCCTGTCAAGAATATATTACAAGATGTGAAAAACATCTCCTATATTTTTGCCCTGTGGAAGACTTCTTTTTAAACACAAGGACCACAAATTTGAAACTTTAAGTAAGTTCTGTTCTAGTGCAGCAATTTACAGGGTGGGTTGGGGCTTTGATTGCTTTTTTCTTTCCTTTTTAGGAGTCAGTTGAGCTTCAGGCATTTCCAGGGCTATTTATGCCTGTTAATCCCTAGAAACTGGCTGAGAGCCTTGGATTTGTCTTCCTCTGTCTGAAATGAGGCATGGTCCACTCAGGGTTGTAGTTTGCTAATGCAAAAAAGTGGCAGGGCATGACCCAGGTGAGGGGCTGGGGGAGGACAGAGAGGTCTGTGCCCCCTTCCACCCTGCCCCAGCGAGGGGCAGGTGACAGAAGAACCTCACCTGAAGAGACAATTAAGTTTTAGTCCAAAGAACAACATTAAATTGGCACAACATTCCTTTCTCTTTCAAACCACAGGATTTTTCAATCAAATATGAATTTCAGCAGTGAGATGTGATTTTTGGCTGCTCTTTAGGCTTAATTTATTAACAGTTTAATCAAAACTTTAGGGCAACTAGCCAAACTTGTTACTTTGTATGGCCAATCTAGATATTAGGCCTTGTTTTGTTGGAGAAGGAGATTCCTTGTAAGTTACACAGGATGTCTTGGTTTTGGATATCTGAGAAGCACAGGTCCAGTAAAACATATTTGCCCACCGTGGTTTCACTCTCTCTTCTTCCACTTCTAAATATAAAATATGCTGGTGTGTGAAAAACATTTACATATGTTTCCCACACTTTCCCAGAGCCCAGCCTGTATTCCAGGGGAACGTGTGAGCTAACTTTTCCCCAAAGCCATTTAGCCTCTGCTAAATAATGTAAAAGAAGGAGTCAGGCTACTTCAGGGTCTCACAATGTGGTATTATGATTGTTGATTTTCATATTAACTGGAAACTTCCTTCATATTGCCTCCTTGGTGACACTTGCCCTTGAATCCTGGTGGTCTCCCAGATATATCACCTCATGAGTTTTTTCTGTCAGTTTTTCTCAAGCTGTGAATTACCTTACGGAGCTGGTCAAAAAATGTTCTACAGCATCAAAATTTGTATGTGTTTAAAATAAAAATAAAAACTTGACGCAAGGAGTAATAGTGTTCTGAGATCCTCCTATTCATTTTTGTTGCGTTGAAGCAAAAAGACTGATTACATAAAGCACCTAAGCCAGCTAGGATTGAACACGATCATTCCCCGGTTCTTACAAGAATGGCTCAAGACATTAAGAAGTCAAATCTGTGATGAGAGCTCCCACCTTTCATCCCTTAGCCACATGAACTGTCAATTAAATCTCCATGGACTGAAGAGACTCCCCTGACTGCTTCTATTTTATGGCCTAAAGTTAGCAGCCACAAGTTTCCCAGGAGACCCAACAAGACTGGCTCATTTTGGAGAATTTCTTCCCTCAGGACATGAGAGGACAGAATATTTGTGAAGGGTGGGATTCAAGAACAGGAAAATATATTTATTAACAGGCAACCACAGCAGAAGGCCAGAGGAGTGAGCAGGAAGAGGAGCTTGGCATATGCTCTGAGGAAATTCACCTCTCCAATATTGCTGTGGATAACTCTGACGTGGCTTTTTATTTATTTATTTATTTATTCATTTATTCATTTATTTTGTTGCTATTGTTGTTCAATCTGACTTATAAGAAGAATTGGACTTTCACTGGTCTAGAAACTGCCATCCACTAATTAAAATGCACCCTGGGTCACCAGAGAGTAAATCCCAGGTTCACACAGGCTTTCAGGCATCTCATTTGAAATTAAGTACCTCCAGACCTGGCTTCCAGGCAGTGCAAGCCAGACACAGGAACTGCTGCTTCTCACCCCAGGGACCAGATATCTCCTGCCAAAAAGTGAAGCCACAGATGAACTTCACAGTAAATGAGAAGCCACAGGGCACAGCCAGGTGGGTAAACACTGGAACACCATTCTCCTGAACTTGGAGTGAGAGTTATAAAGGCAGGAGCTCTTGCAAAGCAGCTGACATGGAAGGGCCAGCAGAGCTACCACAAACAACTGGGGCTGGCTCCTGACTCTTGGTGATACTGACTGAGTCACTGCTGGCAAATGGTGTCCCAGGGAAGTCACTGTGACTGCCTCGTGTGTGTGATCGCTTGCTGGCTCAGACCTCCCAGCCTCTCTCTCCTGTGCCCTTGGCAATGGTGCTTGGAGTAAAAACAAATAAATAATTTTAAAACCCCTCCTTCAGTCCCCCAGCAAGGGTTTTCCAACATGTTCACAGCCTTTAACAAAACATTTGCAACCTATTTTCCAAAAAAGTTCCAAAAGTTTTCCAAAGCTCAGATTTGTCTAGACTCTCCCATCCTCAGTGCAGGGAAACGGGGTGAATGGATAGGGTGTGATATGGATTTTTTCGAAAGTTTGTTTGGATTTCAGGAAGTGAACAAGATAAGCCAAATGGCCCTTTCCTGCTTTTGCTCTTTTAATACTTATTTTCCCTCAGTAAGTCCTGACAAAAAAATGTTTGAACTAAAGGAAGTCAGATGAGTTTGTTGAGTTCCCCCTGCCTCACCTCTCTGCTAAAAAACCACCCACACCTGTGGCTGGGAGGTAGCACCAAATCAGTCTTTACAATAGGAGCTCTTGGGAACATGTGAGAGCTGTTCCCTTTGTCATTTCTGCAACATAGAAAACTGTTTTCCTTCTTTTTCCACCTTTTTTAAAATTTGTAGGAGGCAGCTGGAAATAATTCCCTGGGGACTTTGGGATGCACCAGAGGCACTGAGGGTCTGATCCACGGGGAAAGAAAATAAATAATCCCCTTTGCATTCAGAGCTGCAGGTGCTGATGTGTGAAGGAGCCCTTTGATGTCACATCAGTTTTGCTGCCAGAAAATCCTGAGCAAAGACAAGTTGGAGAAACTGATCTGAAGTCCAGCCACCCCATGCCTGATAGAGAGGTCTGCAAAATGACCAGAAATGACTCTCCTCCAAACGGGTTTGTTCCTTAGTACATTCCTTGACTTGGCATAAGGTCTGATGAAGGAAGACTCACGGTCCCTCCATTTTTACACAGTTTGGTGTATTCATGACTGCAAATGTACCTGATCTGAACACAGCCCTTAATGTCTGAAGTTAGACATATCTCTGAATTTTAGATATAAGAAATTTGGGTTTCATACTGACGCGCTTATCTCCACAAAATGGTTTCTGTGAGCATCACCTTCTAGAATGGCACATTTGTAAGAAATAGAAAATCCTGTGTCCCAATAAAAATTTCCTGACCACCCAACTCCAGCACTAACATGCCACTCTCCTTTCTTCCCATGTCTCTGGCTTTGCTCCAGTACATTATTAAAAAAAAAAAACAACCAAAAAACAAACAAAAAAAAACCCCAAAAAACAAGCAAACAAACAAACAAAAAAAAACCAACAAACCCTACTCTGCTTTGTAGAGAGGAGAGTTTTAATATTTGATAAGAAAACTCTTTGGAACCCTGAATATTATTGTTCAACCAACTCTGAGGCTGGGGAATTAAATTCTGTTCCTCTGCTGGAACATACTGACCTTCCTACCCTGTTGTTTATTTGTATGATCTGAACTAATTTTTTGTTTGAAATCTATACTACCTAAAAGCATCTACTAGAGCTATTTTTTAAAGTAGCTTTCTAAACTGACTCTAAAAGTTGCTTAGCGGTTGCTTGGTATTTGGGAATCGTTTACTGTAGTACTTTCCCACCAGCAGATGTTACCATAGCATAACAGGAGGCTAGAGAATGACCACAATAGGCAGGACAGTAGTACAGCTAAAGGAATGTAAAGGGTTAAGGCACCAGCTGGAAAACCTTTGGAAAGCTACACAATAAATGGTCAGAACATTTTGAAATCTGCAGCAGCCAAGTGAGCTACTTGTTGCAGAGCATCTGTAATGACAAGATGTTGTTCTGATGAGGAGTTTCTCTTTGTGATAAAAATCTCAGAAAATCTGTGCCATTCCTGTAAGAGTTTCTGAAGTGCTATTTTTTTACAGGTTACCAAAGTAATTTGCAGATAGTTGGTGGTCTTTTCTCTGAAGATACATCCCTGTTGTGAAAAATGTAAGTACTGAAAAAATCTTAATAAAACCCACATAAACATCTGCCCTTCCAAGACTCTTCATCTCAGTTTTGGAGATTTCTGAAATGGAGAAGGGATAGTTTATTTTCCAATTTTCTTAAGTCCTTCCCCTTTCTGATGAGGCTGTCAACAGTGAATTATGACAGTTAGGTGTTGCCTAGGCTCCAAAAAGGCCCAGTTTTTAGATGTTTGAACAGCTTACCACAGTTGTTGGTAAGGTGCTCAGACCCAACCCTTTTCTTCTAACCTGTCCCCAATTCACCAGGTTTACTGGCTCTGAATCTCTTATTCTGAAATAATTCCAAGTCTTCCAGGTAGAATGTGTGCTAGCCATGCTTTTCTCATAGTGACTGGTCCACTCCTCTGCAGACTCCAACTGCATAGCTACAGACCCCTCCCAACACAGTGACTTAAAAAAAGTCTTTAAAAAGACTTTAAAAAAGGGTATGCCTGATTTTCACCACTCGTTCTGCTGCAGATGCTATTTTTGCCTTTTCCCTCATTTTGTTGCTTTTAACCATTCATTCATCTCCCTAGTGATAAGAGATATGAGACAGCAACATCCAGAAAATGCAAATGGCCCCATTTTTAGGATATCTGGAACAAGGACAGAGATGTTGTCATTTGGACAGACTGGGGTTGACTAAAGAAAGAGAGTGAAATTTCCACCAAGGAGTCAAATGACTGCTGCTCCAACCAGTTTATTAACATGTATTTTGGGCAGTCCAATTTTTTGTAGCATAGGCTTGGGTCAAAATTGAGAAGATAAGTGCATAAATGTCACGCACAGGACACCACAAAAGTATTTTCCTTATGCATTTGCATATCTCATTCTCATTCTGGCCGGATTTGACCAGTACCTCTTCCAAACAGACTATTTCTTTCAAGTTTTGACTGCTCCAAGTGTACCTAAAACATCTGAGGAGCCAAGGATGCTCTTTTCAGTGTGGGTGGCTACACAAACTCCAAACCCGTCTGGCAGGAGTTACACTGCAAGTCTCAATCTGTCTTGTCCAATTTCACCATTTATGGCAGCAATCCATTACATTTGGAGAGGGAGTATCAGCAGCATTCTGTGCATTAATCCAAAGGCTGCATTCCTCAATTGATTAAATAGCCTTCATCTCTGATAAGTGATTGCATTTCTGGTGCATGAATGGTACTGCAAAGCACATACTGCTGTTAATAGCTGGGAAAGAGAACAGCATGAGAAAGCCTCTTTCCAGACTGACTTCCTCAGGATGTCGTTTGGACTTAGAAATATCTGTGGGCTGCAAAGCTTCCACCCACGTTTCTAACTTCAATCTTTCCTGGATGCTTGGGTTCCCTTAGGACTAACATATCACGACATACCAAAAATCATTATATATAGCTTATGCCCTCTAGATCAGCAGTGCCCTCTGGAAGAACCCTTGGCTTTACTGGCAGCAGAAAATACATGTTTTACAAAGTTGCAAGACCAGCAGAAATGAGGAGCTTTTCTCTTTGACAGCAGCTGTAGCTGTCTGGTCTAAAATACCTCAGATTAAAATGACAGTTTACCACAAAATATTCCCATCCTGCTGAAGGAGCTTGCCCAAAACATGCCCTTTCTCTCTTTACCTTTCAATCTTGGCAACGTGTGAAGGCTTATTTTTCCAAGTCTATCACTTAAGAAGCTCTAAGAAATGTTCCTTTCTCAGTCATTTCTGCCAACTCTGTAGCAAAAGGTTAAAATGCAATGGGACAAAACTACGGAAAGCTATTTATCAAGGAAACAGGGCAAATGTTGTTTCTACAGCACAGAGGCAATAGAGAGCAGTCTATAACCAAAGGTTGAAGCCAAAGCTGCTTTTAGATCAGAGATAATCACCACAATATTTACCAGAAGAGAATGCTATATTTTATACAATGCTCTCTGCCCGAAAACTGTTACTCAATGCACTGGGGTGACAATAACAGAAAAGACATGTTTCTAAGGATTTGGCCAGCACAATTATATGCTGAAAAGTAATACATGGCTTTGCACGCTGAAAGCTGAAATAAATGTGGAATTAAGTGTATTGATGAACAAATAGGAAGTTAATTTGCTCTAGCTTCACCTTCAGATCTAAAAAAATCAAAGTAAGCTCTTGCTGGTTTCAGAGACACTATTAATAGAACAGATTCTGAAAATAAAATTCTGCACTCTGTTTTCTGTTACATCCTCCAAGTTCAAAGATAACTGAAGGAGCAGTTTGGTCTTTTTGACTGAACCTAGAAATTCTGTTGGTGATGTAGGAACCAGAGTAGGTTCCATAGGTCATGACCATAGGTCATTTTTCTGGAGCAACATTCCAAGTAAAACCCAAGCCTTTGGATTTTGGTTGTTTGAAGTTCATTCATGTTAGCTTTTCTCACTTGGGAATTTGCTTGTTATTTTGCATTAATCTGTGAAATTATGCACAAACACTCTTGAACTACAGGGTTTTCCTAATAATCAGGAAACATTATAGCTGTATTTATATCTCCCCTTCACCAGGAGGTACTGGATATTCCCACAAAATGGATATAGTTGGATGTAGCTACCTGGGACACAATGAACCTTTATGAGCACCTGTGCATAGGCATGCACAGAAGATTCAGACTGAGGTAACCGTGTCTCTGGGATCACACACACAAAGGAGAGAAATTGGAAGAGGATCAGAAATGTGAATGGCTCCTCCTTTCTACTTCACTCTCCCTCTCCTATAAGAGGACCTTGCAGAAATTGTGTTTCTTTTTGTAGCCTTGGCACACACAAATCCTCAAAAAGATTTCCTTGCCATAGTGTTCAGGACAGTAACATTTACATTTCATGAAGTCTAGAAAAGCGTGTTCCTCAGTTTGAGATTTGCAGGTCTGACCACAGCTACCTAAGCCAGGATTTCCTTACAGCTGTAAGGGTGGCTGCTGGGCACTGCTTGTTGGGCAGCCAATGGCTGGTAAGCCAGGGCATTTGTTACAGGGCTTCTATGGCATCCTTGACAAAGGAAGCTGTGAAGAATGTCACAGCCATGGTCTGGAGGTACAGATATCATAACTGAGGGTACCCTGGGGTGTGTCAAAGCTTAATTCTTGCCTCTGTTTGAGAGGATCTGAATATACCTCCCATGAAGGTGTATTTGAGTCATGAGCAGGCTGTACACGGTGTCCCAGGCCCAGACTTTCCCATCAGTGAAGTTGTTTTGCTTTGTTGGTAATAACTCTTCACCAGACTGGGGAAGGTGAAGTCTAGAGGTCAGAGCATTTTTGTGGGAATATGGAGATCTGCATCATTCATCCCAAGGGGAGGCTTTGTGTGTGGCCTGTGACACTATCACTCACTTTCCTTCTGGCACACTGGCTATTTATGCAGGTTCAAATTACTGCAGACAGAGGAAAGATCTGAACCAGGGTCTCCCAGGTCTCCTCAGTGAGTGCTTTAACCTTTTGGCCCCTGGGGTAAGTTGGTGAAGGGGCATCACCTTCCCTGGCTGTGTTTTCTGTAGGCACCAATCCAGTTGGATTGGCCAAGATCCACTTCACAAGTGAAATGGGCAAGGGTCTTTGTGCTTGGTGTGCATTTGGAGAAAGGCTATTGTTCTGACTCCAATGCCCACCTTTATTACTGAAGTGAGGGAATTTTCTGGCCATCTCTGCTGCAAGTGAAAGGAGAGGCTCCAGGCAATCCTGTACCATAACGAACCTAAATCCCTGGATTAGCTTTGTCTGACCCTGGCTTCATTAGAGCCATTACATAAGGATGATAGCTACATAATATACAGGCCAGACAAAGAACTCATAAGGCAGCATAGCAGGGAGCAGAACTAGAAAGAGTAAAGTATGTTTTTCCGCTCCTGATGGAAAAAGAGAAATACATTGGCTGAGGACTGTCAGAAACAAATGTTGGTATTTAGGCTCCTGCTCTGCTGCAGAGTTCAGTTCTGACTAAGGCATCTCTGCTGGAGTCTACAAGGAGTGGTACAAGGGAAGAGACTGAAAGGGAGTCATTATTTAGCACTGGTGGCTTTGTGAGTCTCTGCAGCAGAGGGTTAACATGTGATATGCCAGAAAATCATGGCATAAAGCTGACACTTTGGATTCAGTGAATTTTAGTTGCAGGAGTTATGCAAACACAGCTATAATCAGAGCTCTGCTGTGGCTATCTATAGAAGACCAAATTTCTCAGGGAAGCCCTGAGTGTCCCCAGTCATGGAAATGTTCTTTCTGAGTTAAAGGTCTTTGTGGGTTTTCCTTGGGAGTGGACTCTGCAACCTACAGCAAGATAGGTGAGCAGTCATCCCAGTGTGACTGCACATCTCCATAAATGACCACCAGCATATACAAAGGTTACGAAAACTGGAATATAGCAACCACTCTGTTCTCATGTGTGGAAATTCCCAGTGAAGGCAATGGGAGACTTTTGCCAAAGACTGAATTAGTACCCAAACATTTGGTTGTTACAGCCTGTTCCTTATTTGTACAGATAGTCTTTTCCACAGTTGTGATACCTCAAAAGAGGCTGGGACCCAACTTACTCTGCACATGGTTGAACTAGAGATATCATTCACATATATATATATATAATGTGTATATATATATATATATATAAGCAAAAGATAAAATAGGCATAGAATAAATGGGTATTTTTGCAGTTGGTTTCTTTTCATAGATTTAGTTAAGAAGACAGGAAAAAGAATATTCCTTCAGGGAAAAAAAAAAAATAAGGGCACTGAAGCTTTCTCAAAACATCCAAATATTAGCCAGCTCCAAAACTCAAAATTAAGATTCTGTTTGAAGGAGAGAGGGCAAGATTCAAAGCAAGAATGCACAAGACAGCATGCATAAGAGCTAAATCATGCAAGGACGTAAGTGTGTCCTGCCTGGAAATCTGTGGACAGCAGACAAGCCCCATTCAGCTCCCAGCCACCAGACTCCTCACTAAAGGCTCCCTGGGGAAAGTGGGAGAGGATGTGGGCAAAAGATTAAAACAGATTTACTGAATCCCTGACCCCACTGTTGTCAGGGGACAAGACTGGATGCTGGAATCTCCTGCAGAACCAGATGATCTATTTATCTTCCTCTGCCCATATCCCACCCCTGAAGGAATTCCTGAGACACCTCCTCTGACAAGGCTGACTGAGATTGTGATGATTTTTGTAGCAAGGCACAGCCAGGGGAGCAAGGCCCTGGAGGGTACAGCCTTTTGGCTAGCTGGGAATGGGAGAGGAGAAGCCCAGACACCAGAGGAGGAGGTCGAGGGACACAAGGCAGAAAGCCCAGCAGGGGCTAAGAGCATGCAGGCTAGACAAGACAAAGGCTGAAACCCAGGGGAGAGGAGGTAGTGACATGGGTAAGAAATGGCAGATGAGAAGGGTTGGCTCTGCAGAGCCTTCCTGCAGTCCCTGCTCCAGGGCCCATCTGGATATTGTTAGGCCCCCTGCCCACCCACCCACCATGCCTGGAACGTGCAAGTACCTTATCTTGCATTTCTTGTAATGCAGAACACCAACTTCTTTTTATGGTTCTTGGCACAGTTTATGACCTTTTTACAACTCCTTCCCTGTCAGGATATAGGCCATAAAGATATTTTAAATGGCTCCTCTCAGTGGTGATCTATTAGTTGGAATAATGGCTCCATATGCAAAATATGAAGCCATAACCACTGTAAGCTAGCTCTCTACCTTCACATCGTTCAAATCTTGCTTAGAAAGCCACTTGTGCTTTGAAGGTATGAGAAAATAGCCAGCAAATAATTAAGTTGAAGGACTGTTCAGCATAATTTATGTAACCTTTCACATTTTCAAACTGCAATTACCTGTGTAGGGACTGAATGAATAGTGGGTTTTCAGTTCAGTTGCTGAACAGAATTATCAGAGGAAAAACATTTGGTTAAAACCAAAGCAGAATTTTTCAGATTTTCTTGAAATGTAAGACAGGAATTATTTATTTTCTGTTTCAAATTACTTAATCCCTTTAAAATGCTTTAGAAGCTGTAGATTGCCTGTGAAGTGAAAAACGTCATTTCAGAGTGAAAAGTCACAGTATCACTTAAGCCTTCAAACAGAGATGTTTGGCTTCCCAAACTTATTGCCTTATAACACTATCAAGGCAAACTCCTTCAAGAATTTAAGATCTTCCCATAAGCACATTATTTTTTCTCCCCAGAAATGCATTTTTTTTAACCCAATGTATAGTTCATAAGAAGAAAGAAAAGACCAAAAACATTTTGCTGCCATCTGTTACTCTGACCCCTCTGCCTCCTTGCTATCTTTCTAACCTGCACCATCCTCTCGTTTGCATCCTTTGGGGTTATGCTGGTTATGTCAGTCCAGAGCACACCCATCACTCCACGGGTATTCCCACCACCAATGGCTGACAAAACAACTGTATTTCCACCAGAGACTGCCACAGAACACCATGAGTCAAGAGGTTACACCCATATTCTGGATAGGAAGAGTTGTCCTATGATATGCAGGGAGTGCATGGATAAATTTAAAAAACAGCAAGGCTTTGTACAGCCATCTGGATAACTTAATCAAAGTGCAAAGAATATATTTTTAATGAATTCTTACAGGTTTCTGAACTGCCAGAAGAAAAAAAGTGGCCAGGCCTGGAGCCCTTTGGACAGCCCTGTATACCATTGGTATTCTTGATCTCTCTGGTTCATCATGTTTCTTCACTGCTGCTCACATTTGATGTGTTGAGAACTGGACTGACTAACCAGGAAAAGAAAAGTCAAGAATATTAAAGACAAAAGCTATCAAAGGCCTATGGAACAGCCGGGGCACAAAACATCTGTTTCTTCAACCTTTTGTGGGTCCCATCTGCTAATTAATTGCACTACCACATTATAAGGTGAAATGATTTCTGCTTGTGCCATTCATTCAACTGCTGCACAAAACACACTGCTACACATTCAGGAAAACAGATGATTGCAAACTGGGGTGTGTGTGTGTATATAAATGTATACATATATATATATATATATATATATGGGGGGTGTGTTCATGTGTGTCTGTTTGTATGTGTTTAAAAATCAATACAAGAGGATTGCTCTGGGTTATCTGCCTTAAAGTTCAATAAGGTGTTAAGTGTCAGACACTGATTTTACATGAGGAAGCTTGACAAAATCTCTCATGCACTTCAGTGGCACTACTGAGAAAAGGGGTGAGTTTATCATGGGGTCACAGATTGTTCTTGCAAACAGTGTTTGTGTGAAAAGGTGTTTCAGGTGTATCACAATGTGAGGTGGGTTCACAGCAGATAAAATCACTTACCAGTACAGGCATTTTCACTCAATTTGCACCAGCTTTTTCCCAGCTCCCTCTAAAGTGTATATGTCTATAAGCATAGCTCCAAAGCAGTCATGACAGTGAAATTTCTTCACGTATTTAGAAACACACCTTGTCCATAAGAGGGGTTACATGCAGCACTTCAGCAGCAGAGAAGACTCTGGCAGCTGCAGTATGGTTGCAGGTGTCTGCCTGAGGGAGCAGGTGGGCAGGTGTGAGGAAATACCAGGACCACACAACACAAACAGCAACGCACTACAACACAGAGCAGCAATGGAGTCCTGGTGTCCTTTTGCACACCAAGGTGGTGTAATCATGCAGCAGATTTTAGCAGGATAGAGTGATGAATGGCCAGCCACAGCCATTGTAGTGGACCATCATAGACAGTAATGAAGAATCTTCCCTGTGAGCTCATGAAATGCCTTTTATTGTTTATTTTCAAACTCACTCCCACTATAGGAATCCAGCCGATGTTAATGGCCGTCACATGCCTTGAAATCCTCCGTGTCTTGGAAGTTTAGTTGGCAATTTGTTGGACTTCAACTGTGTATTTGGGAGATGAAGAGATAACCAGAGGGGCAGGAGTCTAAAATCAAAGGCAGTCTATTATGTGGCACATCAGGTCTCCATCACCTGCTCAACCTCCCCTTACAATACACAGGACCCTGTGAGGATCCTGTGAGGATCGTGTGTCATTACAGCCGGTGTCTCCTGGGAGCCACCCCTTGCCCTCGGGGGAAGCAGTTGGGAGGTTAAAATTTAGAAAGCGGTTCTCTGCAGCTAAAAAATGTGCGGTTTCACCCTAACCATAAAATATCTCAAATCATTGGGATTAGCCCTTTTCTGCTTTCCCGTGTGCCTTCAATTAGCCGCATGAAAGCGAACCCGTGGCTTTAGGACCGAAAATAGCTGGAGCGAAGTGACGCAGGCTTCGTCTGAGATGAAAGAGCGGCTTCCAGAAGCCTAATTAAAAGCAACTGAGAAACCAGTACTTGATACAGCCTCTACTCACCTGAAAAAATAAACGAAGAGCTGCAGCCAGGCTTCGGCGCGGCGTTGTGGGAAAGCGGCTGGAGGGTTTCGCCTGGGTCACGGGAAGGCCCAGCTCCGCCGGAGCACAAAATCTTTCTGTTTCTGCCTGCCCCGAGTCAGGGGGAGGTCAGCCAGCCAGCCGAGGCCACCGTGCTCCGGCAGCCCTTCTCCGTACCTTGGGATGAACAGCAGCGACATGCATCTGCCACCACGGCTGTACCCAAGGCCTCTCTCCTTCCCGTGAGCTGTGCCAGCAGGCTAAGGGAGAAACGGAGCTCCAGGAAGGTTTTCCAAATTTTGCTGTAGGCTTGCGCTTGCAAGCAACCTTATCTGTGAAATGACGTATGGATATAGCTGCCTTTAGAAAACAGCCAGGCAAGCTGACAGGTTACTAAAATCACCATTTCTCTTCTAAAATTCACCATCATTGGTGTCATCCCCATAATGCCCTGCTCTGTCCCTCTTGACATGCCAGGAGTTTTGGAATTTTGTTCTTCAATTCAAAATGTTTTTTCTTCCTTCTAATATCCTTCTTTCAGCTCACATGCACTAAAAATTGTTGAGGCGGGAGTAGTGCAAAAATTCTTGCAGGATGGTTTAACCATAACTTAAAAGTACTTCTGTGTTCAAGTTCCACATCCTTGGTGTTTGATCTGCTTCCTGATATTGGTGAAGAATCTTGATTGGGGAAAAAAAAACCAAACCCCTCTATAGAATATGAGTGAATTTTACAACATTTGAACTAAAACAGATTGGTTTTTCTTCTGAAAATAAAACTATTTCAGGATACATTTTACTGAAACAAAATGCCTTGAATAAAATACTTGTTTCACAATAAATTTTTATCTTGATAGGGTGAAAAAAAGTATTTTCAGAATGAGGTGAAAATGATGAAAGAAGTATTGTGTTTTTACCAACGATCTGAAGAACCAAATAGCTTTATGGTTCCATGTTAATTAGGATTGCTATATCTGCAGTAACATAGGTATGGGCCCAAAATTTATTCCTTAATGTAAAGAATTAAGCAACTGCTTGTAATATGCATTTATCACCCTATGACACAGGCACAAGAATGGGACAACAGAATTTGAATAGATTTTAAATTCCAGGAGGAATTTAAATTCCAGTGGAAAGAGCAGAAGAGAAAGACTAAAACAAAACAGCATATTGTCATGTGCTGTCACATTTATTTACCCTGGACTTTTTTCCATCATAGATGAAGCATTTGGTTTCAGTCAGAAATGTTTATACTTTTTGCTAATTTTCATCTTAAGGGAAATGGGAGGCTAGCTGATCCCTAGTGCACGCTTTTGAGTGTTTCATAGGGAGCCTGAATGAGGAGCTGGGAAGCTGTCAGGAAACCACACACAGGAGCAGCAGTATGCAGCACAGAAAAACAGGACTCAGAACTTCAGCCTAATTTAGAATCTGATAAAGTTGATAGAAGTCACTCAGAAGTCATAGATCAGAGCCATAAGAAGAGCCCTAACTGCAGTAAAAGGGATCATCATGCCCATCACAGAGGTTTCTTAAATTACAGAGCTAGGTGAGACTTTAACCCTCTTTACCTTGTTACTGGATAAATCAAATATTTGGGACAAAACCTAAGCAGGCAATTGGCAGATTCTGTGGTAGGGATTTTCTGTGGTGTTTGTAAACGCTGCTTAAACTGTGAGTTAATGAGAAGGTACCTTTTTTCATTGATACATTCTTGTTCATACCCATGGGAATAGATGTGTACGTAATTTGTGACTATAGTGTATGACTATTTGCTACTCTGATGGAGCTGCAAATTCAAAATCGAGAGAAACAGTAAATGTTTTGAAAAAACACAAACCCAAAAAGCCCAAAAAATCCCCAAACAAAGCAAAAAACCAGAAAAGATGTGTTGAGGGTTTTGAGAAACACTTTGGAAAAAGATTGAGGGTAGAACCAACAAAGACTGAAAACTCAGCATAAAATCATAGGTACATAAGTGTCTAGGGTGGCTGAAGAGACCGAAAAATACAGATAATTAATCCACACCAAAGGAAACATAGTCATATGGAGGCAAAATTTGACAGAAAGCACTGCTGTATTTTAAGGGGCTCTGTGAGGAACACTTTTCCTTAGAAATCATTGGAGTAACGTATTCTCCTTTCTTGAGTTTGCTGAAGTGTGAAACATTATCCTGAAAGCTGTTTATTTATGAGCCCTCTGCAAGGCACATAGAATTCTCAAGGACATAATCTCTCCATTTCTTGTAAAAATATTTGAAAAGCATTTCAGAGGCCTCACTGCACCTCTCAACCCACCACTACTGATTTGACAGCCACACTTATGGGGCAGAATCATTTTGGGGCTCCTTTGAAGGTGCACACCGGAGATGAAATTTTTGCCTGCTTTTTTCTCTGTAGCACTCAACATGAAAAGCTCTCAGCCTATGCAATGAAGCCTGAAATTGGCAAAGACCATTAGACTCACAATTTTAAAGTGCAACTTTTGTGTTTATAGGTATCATTCCTAGAAACATGCCTAGAGAAAAACTACAACTGGTCCTAAGTAGGACCAGACAAGGATGAGAAGCAGAAATATGAAGGAATAGTATTAAAGATTTTTCTTAGGGAAGTTACTTTTTCATCTTAGTAAAAAAAAAAAAAAAATTGATCTGGTGCTGAAAGATTTAATTTTGAATTATTCAACTTTTAAAGAAATGTTCTCTAGAAAATACTAATAATTTCAGTTAGTACTCAGGTGTGAAATAAGGTTTATGTTTAAATGTGAATATATGAATTGCTTTTTTTTCTAATATATTAGACCATATAAATTATCAAATTTATCATATTCCTCAGCTGGAATTTTTTAAATGGTTTTTACTCTTGACATCAAAAATCTGCTTTGTCATTGCTCTGTTGTTCTTTATATCAATGTCTGAGTTACAAATGAGGGGTTGCTTGTGGGAGAGATGAGGTGGGAAAAGGAACTTTTGAGTATGACTGAGAGCGAGGAATAAATGGATATGTGATAAGGCACATATTTTAAAGGCAAAGTTTTTAGGAAGACAAAATTGCTAGTAGTTCTATAAGGCAGGCATTGAGAGTAGTCTTAATATTTTAAAAAATAAATGTAAAGATGTCCTGGATGTTTTGATGATCTGATGATGATCTGATGATCTGATACCAAGGAAGGAGGTGTATCATCTAAACTGTCTGAATTGCATTTTAAAAAATTGTCATTGCCCAATCTATCATCATTGCTCCAATCTTCTGTTTATGAACTTGGAGAACTCTGTGTGCTTCACAGAATAGTTGTCTCTTGTGTGTTTACTAATCCTTTGATAGCAGTGCCAATAGAATCTCATCACTTAATTTCAGCTCTCAGGTGTTAGTTTAATTAACGTAATTGTCATTCTTTAAGAGATTCCAACCAAACTTTTTGGCACTTCAATCCTTCACCAGCTTTTTCTACAGCTGAATTGTCATTTGCTTATAAAGTGTCATTGTATGTCTTGAAAAATAAAAATTAATTTGAGAACAAAAGGCTCTATTCAATTTTCCTAAAATTCTCGTGAAGCAAATTTCATACTTACTTCAGCTGCAGTCAACAGATTTTTCTGTGAAAAGCACAAGAAAGGGGATCTAAATTAGATCCAGAAAAGTAACTTTTAACAGGATAAGACCCCTTAAAACTCTCTGTGAAGGAGCAGATTTCTCTGCTGTTCCCTTGGCTTTCTCCCCCAGACCTCTGCCTGACTCACCCAGACTCTGATTTTCAGAAAGATTAAAACCCATCCACCACAGCAGAGGTTAACACAAGACTTGGATGCTTAGCAGCGTCTTGAGACTGAAAACATCCAGGACATTGTGCCAAGTGAAATTATTGACTTCAAATGACTACTGACCGGGCCTGTCTGAAGGAGCAGATTTGTGCAAAGATGCCCAGTTGCCCATTGGATTTCTCTGTGCTGGTAGAGATATTAGGGGCAGGACTTCTCTATTGGCTGCTGTGTGGAGGCTTGCTGGGAAGCTGGCAATTCTGAGAACACTGTCAGGGATGGGGGAGAGGTCTGCTGTAAGGAGAGCTGGTGACAGGACCTAAAGAAGTTAAGCTGAATAGCCCAAGGCAGCTAACTGATGTTATTCTTCTGCATTTGGAGGCCATTGGTGTGACAGGAAGCAAGCAGATCTGCCTCTCCACTTGGACCTTCACAGCCCCATCAGCTTCACAGGTGAAGCCAAGAAAGAGGGAAATGTGCTGCTCATGCCTCCATCTACCTAATTTAACACTAGAAGGGTTACAGGCTGCTGTGTTTCCCAAACTGGTAAAAGAGATCTTCACCAGTTGTTTTATTCCTCACAGTTTTCTTTGGGCACTAGAAGCCTGGTGTTAGCGGGAGATCTAACACTTGATTACATGCTGGGGTGTCAAGATTACCCTGTATTTTTCTTAGCCTAGTCTTAATTCTATGAATTAGAGTCCAAAGATGAAAAGATTAATTTTTTTTTCAACTCACCTCTTACCTCCCTCCTCCCTAGTGTCTTCTCCAGTAAGGAAAAACAGGAGAGAAATTTAGTCCTCCCAGGAGGCAACTTATTCATTACATGACTCAGCATGGGGGCAAAAACTGAAGTTAAAATTTAATTTTAATGTCACTAAATTAAGCCACTAAATTATCTTCTTAAAATGAGCTTGGTAATCCAAGAGGCAAAATCTCTCTCTCTGGGCTTAATTGAGAAAACAATTAGATCTAGATAAAGCCAGCTTTTGCCAGATGACACAGTCCAGAGCACACTGAAAGAAACCTAATCCTCAAAAGCAGAAGCAAGAAAAGATTGTTATAAAAAGGTGACTTTTCCAGGTTTCTCTGGTATTTCTGTGAAACTCTTGCAACTGCCGTGGTGGGAGGTTCATGAAATGTAAATCAAATCGATGATGCCTGTTCTGCAGGCTGGGAGCTCCTGAGAGCAAAGCCCTGATGTGCTGCAGGCAGAGCCCTGGGACAGGGGTGTTCTCTGTGGGCACTGTGCTCATCCTGGCATAGTGTCCACGAATCCATCCTCTTCACTGAGGAAGGAGCTGAGCAGAGCAGGGTGATATTCCTATGTGGTAGTGTCTCCTAAAAATCAGTTTGAGGCCCCTGCTTTTCTGCTGGGGTCAGAAATTAGATTTGATCCCCAGGTGTGAATGTCTTTTGGGCTGGCTGAGAGCTGAAAGCATCAAGTGAGCACCACAGTGGAAAGTTAGTTGTGAGACTTTTTTTTTTTTTTTTTTCCTAAACCCCTTCATTTATTCATGTTTCCTGTAGGTTTGTCTGGTGTTACCCAGTGGAGGAGCTCCCCAGGCCAGTCTGGGAGTGGGAGTGTTGATCCAGCTGGGCCTGATGGCCTGAGCAGTCATTCCCTGCAACAAACCAGCAATTGTTTGGTGGCCCTGGGGGCCCCAGGGAGCTTCTGTGCCCCACAGGCAGGGGGTGGGTGGAGAAGGGCAGCGGGGTTCTGTAAAGGCAGCGCCTTCAGTCACACCATGTCACTGTCCCACTCACTTCCACTCACTTCTGGTCTTCCTTTTTCTTTTTTTTCTGTTTCATCTGATGAAACTTTTTTTTTAAACTTTGCATTCTGAAAACTACTTAGTTTTTATACAATACAATAAAACAGATGTCTCCTTATCTGTTCTCTTTCTACAACTCTAGAGACATCAGCAGGGAGTGCAGCCCCAGTGGGAATTTATTTCCCTTTCTCATCCAGCGAAAAAAAGAAACCCTGGCACCTTTTCGTGCAGATTTTATCCGATAAACTGGCAACACAAAGTGTTTTGGTTGTTGTTCTTACTTTCCATACATCTCATACCTTTTTGTGTGTGTCAGCATGATGAAGACTTCCAGGAAACTGTGACTCCCCCCAGTCCCCTAAGAAAGGACTACAACCAAGCAACAACACGACAATCATTATTTTGTTAATGGATATGTATGTGCAAGTGTGTGCTGGTGAGACAGGCAGAGTTTGGAGGGGATGGGGACAGAATTAAATACCATACATGCCTACAGCAACAAGAGGCTTCTGTCTTAATGCACAGCTAGGATTTTTGGAGAACATAAGTCATTTCAATTTCAATGAAATAGCAAAATTTTGTTTACTTGCAAAGCAGATCACAAGCAGTACATGCAAGATGTTGTATTGTTTGTCCTTTATGCTTACCAGTTAGGAAATTCTTTCTTCCCAAGCTGGAGGAAGTGGTCTGCAGGGAATAAAAGGCTTCTCTTTCAAGCTATGCAAAGTCTAGTGCATTTTGCAAGGAAAGGTAGTTCTTCCAAAAACCACTTAATATTTTCTTGCTGCTGCCTGCTGGAATGACTATCACATAGGCCAACTGGCATCTATTCATCTGCATTCTTAATTCAGTGGGGAGTGAAGCAAGGAAAACATTTTTATAAGACTGCTTAAAAATTATATGTGAGGGAAACAATTAAAAAAAATGTGCAGCCATTTTCTTGATGGTGAAGAAGTGTCATATCCAATGACCAATTTAAATGGGCCAATTTTCTCCAACTGGTTTTATTGTGCAAAACCTGCCAGGCAGACAGAAAGCTAAATGGTGAAGTGTTTCATTTAACATAACTTTAATTTAACAATAGTGCCAGAAATACCCAGACAGGTTTATAATGAACAAATTATACTATTCCACTACTCCTCTTCTGGCTGCCCCCAGATGACAGTCAGGTTTTTGTGGACTGGTTAGTTGGAATCTGGTTGGAACTGGCTTGAATTTAAAATCTACCAAACTTTCTTAGGACACAGGTTTTGAACTTTAAACCCTCAGTTGCTTTGTCTCTGGGCATACTCAGGCCACTAACTTCAAGGGGCTCTTTATTGCTTTGTAGTATATACATCAGAGACTATTTTCTCTATTGGTCTCTCTTTGCTTAATTTTTGGAGCATTTTGACATTGAAAAATAACAGTGTAAAGAGCTGAGTGCCATAAAAAAATCATTCACAATTTTATTTTTTTTGTTTGAACACATGAATGGTAAGAAACCTCCACCTGTAACTGTCTCCAACCTGCACTACACTTTACTCTGTGCACACATTGTAAGGATTTGTGAGAACAATGGCCTTTTTAATAGCCTTACCTTGCTTCTGGAGGTGTGGTGGAGGGAGGAGTGTCCAAGGTATGATGAAAAAAAGTAACTGTTTAATTGTAATAATACTGCTGAGTCGGGTTGTCTTGTAATATATATATAAGGTTAGGCTAAAATGGGAGCGTTGTTCCTATCTGGCTTTAAATTGGGGATTTTTTTCCTGTGCCCTGATTCACAAAGTGGAGATGGGATTTTTGTACTGGGAGAGGCTGAATACTCCATTCACCCTCTGCCTGGCAGATGGAGGAGCTGCTCAACAGCTGCTAAACACTTTACAGCATGGTATTTTAAGGTAAACCCTCACCAGTCCCACTTTGCCTTTCAGTACCCTCTAGAAATTGCCCGAGGGAGAGGTTTGCTTGTGCAAAGACAAACCCACTTGACACATATAATGACAAAAACATTCTGAGATTATTTTCTTCTCAGCTGCAACAGGCATGCCAGTCCTACATGAATTAGAGTCCCAAGGCAGACCAGTGAAACCTTCAGAGGTATCTTACAGGGTAAATATGCAGGTGCTCCTTAATGATTTTTCTGAATGATACACATTCCCAAGTGTGGAAAAAAATTGTTACCAATACCCAGGAGCTTACTTCAGGTAAGCTGTGAGTCTTCAAAGAGAAAGCCTGGTTTTGGTTGGTGCTTTCATGAAGTACTTCGGCACAGCTAGAATAGAGGGGATTCAAAGGACAGGGTAGGGAGAAAAATACACACATATATACTTTTTAAGTCAAAGCAACACCAGGAATGGACCAAAGCAGGGGTCAGTGTTAGGAACTGGATAAAATTTGTGTATCTGTAGTGCATCTTTTCCATGCCTTTCATAAAGAACCTAGGTGAGGTTGGGATATTTTGGTTTCACTCTCACCTGTGCTTCTCAGGTTGATAAGGCTGCTCCCCTGTTGCAGTTTTGGGGTCACTG
>WEIU01007843.1:1598234-1632468 GCA_013389925.1 Aegithalos caudatus | reverse complement strand
GGGGGTGGGGTGTCTGCAAAAAGACTTCTTTCCCCCTCCTCATCTCCAGGTTCGGGGGAAGAGGAGGTCTTGTCCTGACAGCTTTGCGGCCCCTCGGCTGCTCCCGCGCCGTGTCACAGCAAAGCCCCTCCGTGGGCAGCACTCAGGAACACAATTCATACCTGGAAAGTGGCGCCCGCAGAGCAGAGTGAGGGGTGGAAATTCATTCCCACCAGAGAACTGGAAGTGCTCATCTCTGTGGGGCCTGGGATTGCAGCCTTTGACAATCACAGTCCTGAAGTAAATTCATAGAACTGTAGAGTGGTTTGGGTTGGAGGGAGCCTTAAAGTCACTTAGTTCCAAATTCCTATCAGGGGCAGGGACACCTTCCATTAGACCAGGTTGCTGGAAGCCCCATCCAGCTTGTCCTTGAACACTTCCAGGGAAGGGATATCCACAGCTTATCTGGGCAGCCTGTGCCAGTGCCTCACCACCCTCACAGCAAAGAACTTCTGAACATCTAATCTAAATCACTCCTCTTTTAGTTTACAACCATTCCCCCATGTCCTATCCCAATCTTCCCATTTAAAAAGTCACTCTCCCTTTTTTTAATAAGTCCCCTTTAGGTACTTGAAGGTGCTTTAGGGTCTCTTCAGAGCCTCCACCAGCTCTCTCAGCCTGTCTTCATAGGAGAGGTGCTCCAGCCCTCTGAGCATCTTTCTGGCCATCCACTGGACTGTCTCCAAGAGGTCCATGCCTCTCTTCTGCTGGACCCCAGAGCTGGGCACAGAACTCTGGGTGAGGTCTCACAAGGGCAGAGATGAGGGGTAGGATCCCCTCCCTCAACCTATTGGCAGTGCTGCTTGTGATGCATCCATGAGAACCCCAAGTCCTCATCAGGGCTGCTCCCAAGGAGTTCTCCCTGTCTCTGCCCATGTCTGGGATTGCCCCAACCCAGGTGCTGCAGATGGCCTCAGTCTGAGCAACTCCTGGAGCAGGACAAAGGGACAAAGCCTCTCCCTGCTGCAGTGCTGTGCAACCTGCCCAGTGCTGGCCAGTTGTGTAGCTGGTCCCCCTGAAATGGTGTATTTCATGGTTAAAGAAGGCCCTGCAGGGGAAGAGTACACCTTTTATAAATTGCTTCAGCTCCTGGGGACGAAAGGTATTCTATGGAGTTAAATATTAAAGCTACCCTGGATTATTCATCAAGCATCAATTATCATCATCACATTTACTGTCAGATGTTTCAACACTGCTATTCTGCTCTAGGAGGGAACATATTTTTAGGCTGGTTCCTGAAGGAAGGATGTTCTTGGGGTCAGTTGTGCAGTGTGCTTGTCTGTCTGTCCTCACTGGTTCAATGAGGACATTTCAGGCAAAGTTTTTAGCAGCCTGGAAGCCTCCACACACTGTTGATGCAGATTAATTAGCCAAGGGGATGGTGGGGAACTCCCCATGCCCAGCCAGTGGTGTGGGTGCAGGAAGAGCAAGCAGCTGATGGGTGCAAGAGAAGTTCTAGGCAGGACAGCTTTGCCACCAGCACTGAGGAGCTCAGGCATGGGACACACCAGCGTGGGAGATTCAGCTTCCTGAACTCTGCTGCCCACTGAATAATTTACACAAATACCTGCCAGCTATGAATCGGCTCCTTGTTCCACATTCTTTCTGCTACTTCCTCCTCCCCTTGTTTGTGCTTTTATAGCATTACAAAGTTGGAACAAGCTTTGGTTTAACAATAAAGGCAGCCTCATCTGCAAACCAGGATGTTCCAAAATAAGATCTAATTTTCCTCTGTGAGAACCTAAGGCAAAAGTAAATTGATATCCACTCGAAAGGCAAACACAAACAAGGACTTATTATTTATGATTAAAACATCTTAAAAAGGCTCTAGAGCCCTAAAAGCAAAAGTTTGATGCTGTATAAAAGAATTATGTTTCTGAGATGTATCAGTTCAATAATTAAAACAGCATCTATGAAATATAAATGTAAGATATTAATAAATTAAATTAAATTAAAGCCACTGAAAGCCAATTATCTTGTAAAAGATCTCTGATAGCTAAACTAATGAGATGTAGAAAGATTAATTTAGATCCCCATTTTGGGAGGTGATTATAAATTTCTATAATGCCACATCCAGTTACCAGGTTGTTATTGAAACCTGTGAAATACATTTGGAAAGGTTTTTAAATATTCAGGATGAAGTAGAAATTAGAAAGGAGCTAGAAATAATTAAAAATTAGCTGTCTTGTCACATTGCTTTAATCCTATTACCTCTTCTAGTTTACAAAGCTTCAGATGTCTCTCAAAGCATTGATCTGTGGGGACAGTGGGGTTTATGAGCAGGGATTTATGTGTTTTAATAACTGCTGAACTTCAAATATTTCTTAGTTTTGCTTATTTGAGAGATTGTTTCTACGTAGGATTATCACCCTTGCTGCCAGCACTACTTTGTGGATTTCTTTGGCCATAGGGCAGGACAGGCCATCACCCATGGTCCCACTGAACCCACAAAGGCTCCCTGCTTTCCTTGCAGCTCCAGGTGAAAATGCTGAGGAGCATCAGGGATGGTATTTTTGGTCAGGGTGAAGCACAGGGCCTTTGCTGGTCTGTTTTTCTGGCTGTTGCAGCAAAACACAGAGCCCTTGGGGAACACAGTAGGTGATGGTGGTCAATGCATGCCCATAACCCAGGATCTATGGCCTTGCCACTGCCAGAGCCTGGCCATGAGGTTGGCCAACCCTGTTTTGGTTGGGACTTGCCATGTGGGAAGCACTTGGAGAGTTTTGTCTAAGGACTCAGGGACCTCACCCATCAGTACTCAGTGTTGCTTCCCCTGGTCCAAGGGGTGCCTAAAGATCTCCAGCAGCATCTCTTGGCTGGCTAACTAAAAAAAAATATTTTTGCAGAACAGCAGGAGCACAACAATCTCTCCCTAAGCCAGGAGGAAAATTGCAGGTAGGGGAGGACAGTGGGGCCTTGAAACGTCTGGCACAGGGTGATAGCAGCAGCCAGCACTGTGAGTACTCCCCCAGGGACAGCTGCTGCATCCGTGGGAACACAGCCTTGGGGCTGGCAAACTCCACGGAGGGGCAGCAGGGAGGGAGAGGAGCAGTTCTGCAGGGTGGATCAGTGCCCACATCACCTGGGGGCAGAGGAGCAGGGCCAGGGGAGCCTTAGGAGCAGCACACACACAGACCCAGGTGGACTTCAGCAGAGGAGAAGGAGGGAGAAT
This sequence comes from Aegithalos caudatus, assembly GCA_013389925.1. Taxonomy (NCBI): domain Eukaryota; kingdom Metazoa; phylum Chordata; class Aves; order Passeriformes; family Aegithalidae; genus Aegithalos; species Aegithalos caudatus. The sequence continues at coordinate 1,629,257 of WEIU01007843.1, read as the reverse complement.
CCCACCACCAGCAGCACCCTGGAGAGGCAGACAGAGGGGTTCCATCATCAGCATTGTGCTCCTTGGAGGTGAAGGACTTGTGCCAGGACACCTGCAGCCATCCTCAGGCAGCAGAGGGGTAAGCATAAACTGGGGAAAGGCATAGCAGACAAGAGAGGGGGTGGGTTTGATACTGATAAGGGAATGTTTTTTCCCTTTTATCTCCTTTTTCTCTAATAGTCTAGATAATATCATCCAGCACTGTAAGTGGATTGATTAACACTCTTTGATCAGGCTGTTAGAACTCTGAAGCACTCAAACAGCAGATCTCTCTCCTGTGTGAGGTGTGTTTCTCCAGCCTGCCTAAAGGCACGAGCTGGGTGCACAGAACTGGCCAAGAAGGCAGCAGCCCCTGTGGCATCTTTGTGAGTAGCCCTTCTTAGAGAGCCTTTTTTGGGGTGCCATTCTGTGGCACTCAGAGACAACCAGCAACAAGGCTACTCTGGGTTCACATAGCCTCAAGTGACTTGCTGAATGCATAGCACCCTGCTTTGGGGGCAACACAGACTAGTTGAAAATATTGAAGTGAGGAATCCAGAAGGATTCAAAGCCTTCTTTCTTCTGCCTAGGGAAGAGAAATGTTCAAGGGATGCCTCTAACCATCTTTGGACAGAGGAATGAAAGCTCTCTGCCTTGTCTATGAGAAGAGATAAATTAGAAATTCCTGCTTAGGGGATTTCATGGTTGAGAAAACCTTCTGGAGGGAAGAAGTACATTAGAAAAGCAACAGAGGAGCAAGCCCAGATTTGGGTGAGCAAATATCTTCTCACAACCTGCTTGAGCTGTAGTTTGTTTTCTGTAAAATCTAAAACACCTTTAGAGAAGATGTCAGAACTGGCAAATTGGGTTATTCAGTGGGGAACAAACCCCTGGGGTCCAAACTCTTGCAAGAGTATGCAGCAGGCTGACCTAGAGTTTGCCAAATTAAAAGAGATGACCAAGTGTAAACTCTTCTCCCAAAAATCCTTAAAATGTGCAGGAGCGTGGGCTGTGTGGTTAGTTGCCAAAAGCTTAGCTGAAGAAAAACAGGCAGCCCAGGTAGAAATTCAGAACCTAAGGGAGGAAAACAAGAAACTTAAAGAAGAAATAAAGGCTCAGCAGCTTAAACTGGAGGAGAGTATAACTCGGGAAGGAGCTGTGGCTGTGGAACAAGTGCGAGCTGTTCTCCAGTATCAAGAGGTGTGTGAACAAAAAAAGGCAATTTTGAATGAAAATCAGGCATTGAAGGAAAAAGTAGCCATCAGTACAAAAGCTGTAGAGGACGCACATGGAACAATCCAATTACTGGTGCAAAAAATACAGATCCTAAAAGAGAAGGGCACAGACCACCGGGCCTGTGAGGTCAAGATAGAAAAGTTAAAAGCCGCATTAGAGGCGAAGCACGGGGCTGTCACAGCCCCTACAAGAACACCCCCTCAAAGGGATGATGAGCACCGGGATGGAAAGGAATGGGTTAATCCAGATGGCAGCCCCTCCACAGAGCAGCGTAAGCCTGCGAACCCACGGTCAGTAGTTCTTGAGAGGACAGACAGATTTAAAGCCAATCCTGTTTCACTTACCTGTGCTCCAGTGGCTGGGGAAAGGGAGAGGGGAGCAGCGGAGCAGGGAAGTGAGAGAAACGTGCAGCCGCAGGCAGAGCAAGTTATCACGGAGGGAACAACCACCGGCCCAGCTCCCTGCCAGTTCAAACCCAGGAGCGCCCGGGGAAGGAGAGAGCACTCGGCAGGCAGTGTCTGGGCCAGGGAGGACAGAGGGGGATCCGGGAGAGGAAAGGAAAACTCCAGGGATATGCGGGACCCAGAGGTGCCGCAGACCACTGCCTCTGCTGGTGTGACCCCCCAGAGCCCCTTCGTGGGAAAAGGGAGGAAAGGAAGGTGGCAGGGCAGGAGACAGTGGCAGTACAGTGCAGCCCCCCGATTTGTGGTACAAAATACCCTGGCCAGGAGGGAGTTAAGCACGATGCGAGTGGACATATGGAGGGAGCTTCGGAGGCAGGGGGAGGACATGGCCCGCTGGGATAACGCTCCCACCAGGGCTTTGTTGGATCGCCTGCTGGAGATCACCGGGAGAAGAGAGGGAAGCGAGCCTGGGGCTCCTGCCCTCCCTGTCATAGCCTAAGGCAGACAGTCCCCCCTCCTCCCCCGGCTCGTGGTCAGACCAAAACCGGACCACTGGGGAAGGCTCCCACACCGGGAGCACTGGGAGGTGGGAAGCAGAGCCCTCGAGGTATCCATGTCACATATAAAGCTGGGGCACCAGACCGTGTCTGGTGCAAATTGAGAAGGCTCCTCTGGTGAGAGAAATCAGGAGGAGTCAAGTGTTAAGGGGTTTTGGGTTTGCTTATTTTTACAGGAGAAACGGAGGGAAGTTGACTATTCCAGCAGGAACAACTCTGCAGTAAAGCAGAGGCTGCTTGAACTCTGCCACAGCCACCCTGGCATCCACTTTGCTGCACTGATTCTGGGCTGGGGCATCAAATGCTGCTCAGGCCAAGTTAGCAGAAGCTGTTTTGGGAATAAAGAAGGCTTTTGGGATGGATAAAACCCTGGAGCTGTGATACCAGCTAGGCTGCTGCATTTGTGAGCAGTGATATGCAGAAGTAGGACTGGGAATGAGCTCTAGGTATGAAGGGCTGTGCAAGAAAAGTTACAGGACCCCCAAGCATGGTATAAACCCTGAGGGGGAAGCAAGGAGGAAAGAATAACATCTTCTTGCTGGGTCTGCTATAGGCAATGCAAAAGGGTTTGCACTTACCAAAAGAAAANAAAAAAACAAAAAAACAACAAAAAAAAAAAAACCCACCCTGCCTGTTGGCAGAGGCAAAGCAGAGAAATTAAGAGGTGCAAGCAGAGCAAATTGAACATATACCCACAGAATTAAGCAGCTCATCTTTAGCATTAGTATTGTTAAATTCAGTAGTGTGTTCTCACATAAGCCTGTGGAAGTAAATGCAGCAAAGAAATTTAAGAGTGGTATCAAAAAACAAGGAAAAAGGATTGAAACAGAGGAATGTGAACTAATTACTAACAATGCTTAAAAAGTTACAAGCTGGAAAATTGGCAGATTATGTATGTACCTATAAAGTTTTGAGGGGATGGTTATTAATGATAAAATATGGTTATTAATGATAAATTTCTGTCCCAAGTCAATATTCTAATTGACTTGGGACAGAATTCACTCTGAAAGCAAAAAGTTAAATCTGTGATGCTTGGTGCATTAACACCAGTGGTTTTTTGGTTTTTTTTAGAGTGGAGAAAAAGAGACATAAAGAATTTTAAAAAATCATGGTAAAGTATACACGTTAATGTAATGTTTTTAAATTAAAATATAAAGTTCTTCTGTTACAGAAATAAGATGGAACCAGCTGAAGCGATTATGATGGAGGATTAGTGAGCAACTGTTTAAAAACATAAGCTAATAAATTGTATTAAAAATGTGAAGATGCAGTTTATCAGATCCTTAATATAATCAAAAGTTCTATGGGTGTGTTTTCTACCTTTTTAATCTGAGATAACTGAGATTCATAATAATCTTTGCTGTTTTGTCTTCCATAGGTAGCACAGAAGAACAAGTAACAATTCCAAATTATGGATATTATTAATTGTATGATGCTTAGTGCTTGCTTTCTGCCTTTATTTTGCTTTATTATCATACATGCATAGATGTGTGGAAAAATATAATCGTTTTTTAGAATAGTTGCTATTACTGAAGGTCAAATAAGAGAAAACAACAAACTGTGGTGACATGGAAAAAGTTGATCCATTTTAAAGGGATCGCCATCTCCAAATAAGAGAAATCTAGTTTTCCTTGTTGAGTATGGACATGCCTCCTATTATTGATAGTGATTCTGATGATAGAGCACCTGTATATGTAAAACAGGAAACACATAGCTGAAAAACATTTTTTTTTAATACTATGAGAAGCAAAGATGAACAAATGAAGTGTAGAAATTTTTAGTAGGGTGAGTTATGTTTCAAGAATGTATACACTTTTTACATAGCTTTGCACCATTTTTAGTTTAATTTAGAGCACCTATGTATAAATTGATGGTGTTGGGATAGGTAGAAAGCTAAAGGTCCCCAGTGATGGGGATATCAAATCACTGCATAGATGGATGATACATGTACTGTGCTGATGAACAATTTTATTTCATTATGGAGGAGATGAGGAGGTGACTTTAGACACTGACAGCAGGAGGTTTCCTGAGATGAGAGCTGCACAGTGGCCATGTCAAGCAGCCCAGCAAGGTGGAGTGCTCCCAGCTGCCTCTCTGGAGGAACACCAGCAAACAAGAAGCCCTTACACATGCAAATTGCTTACAAAAAGATAATCAGTTTAGAACTGGGTCTAGCCAGAGGTGAATATGAAATATACCCTTTCCAGTGGGAATGTAATCATTTATATGGGATCCAGCTGTCTTTGTGTGTATCTCCAAAATCCAGAAATCACCTCTGCATGTCTAAGCTGTCTGGTAATGCATGTCTGTTTAATGTAACTTTAATTTAAATGTATGATTTTAATGGCACAATATTTTTAGAAGTGACACTAAAATTGCTAGAAACTTTTTAACTGTGTGTTGAACAAAGAAACTTTCAAACATTTGGGCTAGGTTTTGATCAGTTGTTGCAGATTACAGCATCCAGCTGTAATTTTTGTAGTCTCATATGCACCAAAGCAAGGTTTGCAGTATGTCAGAAAAATGAGCAAGTTGCTCTTACTACAACAGCAATAAAAGATGCTGGCCATCATACTTGGTGCAAATCCTTCCTTGCTGGAACTCTCATCACCTCCTGAAATTTTTAACTAGGCTATCAAATCTAGAAGTGTGATCCTGGGAATTGCAAGAATTTGGTTAATTGTGCAAACAGTTAAACTGGCTATAAAATAAAATATGAAGTAAACCAAGTAGCAGCCATGCACCAAAGTCAAGAGCTATAGAGGCCACCCTCAGACCCACACGAGGCAAGACCAGGTAGGAAGGAGCAAATGCCTCCAAGAAGATCAGCTGCTCGGTCCTGGTGAGGAGCCTTGAGCCAAGGAGGATTTGCAATGTCCTTGCTGGACTCGTGTGTGACACCTCATGCCCATGGGGTGGCAGAAGGGCTCTGTTTGCCTGTAGCCCATGAAACACAGCTTGGCCACTGCCAGAAACAGGCCACAGGCTGTTTACTAATGCTGCAAAACCTGAGAGAGAGGTTTGTCAACCTTGCTTTGGCTGGGACACGCTGTGAACCACTCCCTCCCAGGCAGCTGCTGCACCGACAGAGGAACGTGACCTTGGGGCTGGGAAACATCACTCACAACAGCCAGGGAGGCCAGGGCAGCTCTGCAAGGTGTGCACAGCTCTGCCGGGGTCAGTGCAATGTACCCAGCTCTGAGGACTGAGGAGCACTGCGAGGGAGCCCTAAAGATGGAGAAGATGCAGCCCCAGGTGGACTCCAGCAGAGGAGGCGGCAGAATCCCCATGACCATCCTCCCACCAGTGTCGCTGTGCTGCTGGAGCAAAGGACTTGTTTGGCCCATGACACCTGCAGCCCTCCCCCTTCTCCTGGGGGACAGACAGCATCTCTGAATCTGCTACCCTGGGAGTGGAGGGCTGCAGCAGCTGAAGTGCTCTTGTGTGTTAGTTTTGATCCTTTCTCTCTAATGCTCTAGGTAATATTGTTTATAATTTTTAGCATCATTGCAATTGATGAGTACGCTCTGAGCACACTGGTAGAACTTTTAAGTATACTAACAATAAATTAAATATCTTCTCATACTAGCTGTTTTTCTCTAGCCAACATAAATGGCAAAAGTAGTGGTAAAACAACATTGGCTTCCATAATGGAAGCTTTTTCTAAGCTGAAATAATGATGGAGAGAAAGATGAGCATCCAAAGGAAACCTCAGAGAATTGGGTCTAGTTAAGTGTTGCTCTTCGTTGTCTTTCTAGATTACACTCGTCAAGCCCAGGCCTTCTTGGCCTTTCTCTGCAGTGCTGCCACTTCCCCAACAAATGATTAAATGATCTCTCTGCTCACAGTGCAGGTAATTGAGTAAAATGCTCAATTTCCAAAGCACAGCCTCACAGACGCTGAAAACCAGTGTGCACAAGCCCCTTCTCTGACACTGGCAGCCCGTGTACCGAGCATCATATCGCAGGTATTTTGGGATGTGTACAATGTTGTTCAAACACAGAACAAGCTGTTGGCTCCTCCAACCCACCAGGGAATAACTGGAGTACAAATCTGGGTCAGGTCAGAAGAGCAGCCGTTGATTTACAAAAGCTATGGGAGAGAAACAGGTTCTGCTGCTGTGAGTGCTGTTTGCAGAGTGGATAGAAGGTTTACACTCCCTTAGAGGTGCTGTGAGAAACACAAATAGTGGGGTACAATTTGCACACCTCTGTCACACACACACGGCTGCCAGACCACTCATGGCCAGTCTGGATTCTTCCTTCAGCACAGGAACTGGTTTATCACAGAGGTTACACAGTGATTACTGCCTCAGGAGACAGGGTGAAGGTTCAGCCAGGGAGCTACTTACACCCCAGCATTTCTACTTCTGCAGTCCTCCACAAGTGCTTCATGGCAATCAGCAGTGCAGGGACACTGCCCATCAAATGGAAACAGAGCTGCTGGCAGCTGTGATGGGGGGTTTATCCCTCAGGAAGGTGGGTGATACAGACTTCAAGCTGTGAGACACAGCTGCTGCACCACGTATCTGACACTTGCCTGCATAAATACTTCTAAACAGAATTCCTGAGTTCCCACTGTGAGCCAGTTTAGTCCTGCTGCCACCAGCCCACAGGAGAGTCACCCTGGAGTGTTGCATGGGGCAGCCAGTAGAGCACTGAGAGCCACACCCTACCAGCCATGCCCAGAGACTCTTCCTGTCAGGCTGCTAGTCAGACTCTTGCCTGTCAAGAAGGAGTTTTGAAAGGATTTGCTTTACCTTGGCATTGACGTTTATACATCTTCTCATACAGAGTCCACCACACAATCTTCCTGAGCTCTGCATCTGTGGAGTTTCACCACAGGTTCATGTCCCAGGGGTGATAAAGTGGTGACCTACCAGCCAAGGCTACATACACTCCTTATGGAGACTAGAGAATACACTTTGGGGGAAGGAGAGCCAGGAAATTTTAATTTAAAAAACTGCAAAAGCAAGAAAAATTTTTCTTCTCACAAGAGCATCTCCAAGCACTCCTGTACCAGGACAAGGAACCAAAACTGGCAAGGTCAGTATTTACAAAAGCAGCCAGTCTGAGAACAGCAAAACCTGATTTTCAGAGTAGCAGATACCCATACATCTCACTTGTCTCTGCACCCCTGCAAACTTGTCTGTGGATTGCCCAAGCCAAGCCCTGGAACAGCAGCCCCGAGTATATGTGGCTGCGTGAGCACTGAGCCCAGTAGGCCTGGCACAGCCATGCCTGTGGTCAGGAACCACAGTGATTCCCCATCCTCCTTCAAGGCTGCACATAAACCTCTCCTCCTTCTTCAGGTCACTGTGCATCCCCCAGACAGTCATCTCTTACCAACACTGCAGACCCTTAATTCCTTTTTAAAGGGGCTTTAAAACTCCTCCTAATTACAACAGTCATCAATTTGTTTAATTATCCAAATTCCTCTGTGTGCTGGGTTGCCTTCCTGGCCTGGATTTGGCTTTCTGGCACACCTTTAAAAGCACCCCTGTACACCTGACCCTTAAAACATTTAACTGTCTTCCTGTCTTCTTGCTCCTTATCTTTAGGTGGCCTTTGACTACATAATCTGAAGTCATATTTCCCAAAAAATGGTACAATTACAGCATTTTCTGTTAGGTCTGAAATGTAAACCATTTCAGTACCTTCTGCCTAATAACAGTGAACCACAATATTGTCCCTTAGGTCTGACATATAAATCATTTCAGTACCTTATGCCTAATTACACTGAACTGGTGAAAGTGCGTCTAGAATAGGCAAGGGGAAAAAAGATTATTTACATGCAATGGTAATCCTTCTTTTCTTTGGTAAAAATGATAGAGAAAAATATTTTGCATAAGCCTCAGCCTTTCCCTTTGTCTTGTTGTTCTTTTCCTTTTGATGCCTGAATAAAAAGGGCGTGAGGAAAATTTACATTCATAGAAATAAATGCTGCAAGATTCATAGAACAGCTTCTGTGTTGATTGTTCCCCAGCATCTCCCAAACCTATTAAAGCACTCGGAGATATTCAAGGGAAAATATTGTAGAAATGTTTTTTCTATAATAAAAATCCATTTAGCCATCCAAACAAATGTGATGTGTCCAAGGGCATGCTACCATAATAAGGCAGGCCTCAAACTGGCCTGTTCTGTTTGTCACATCGTAAAATTACTCCAGAATATTCCCTGCTACATCTCAGCTCTTTCACATATCTTACATCACTCTCACAGAGCAGCAACTTTGTCCTTCTAGGACATGTGTTTGCATTTTTACAGGTAAAATATCAACTTGTTCTTGCACGCTCACATTTCCAGACTCCATATAGATGCGTTCCTAGAACAAGGAGGAATGGAAGGAGGATAGAAGTAAACATAACATAGGACAAAGACAAAATAGGAGCTGGTACACACCTGGAAAAACCCTCAGGTACAGCACCTACAACTTCCTAGTCCCTACAGAAGTAAGCAGTGGTATAACATCCCAGTTGCAGGTAATTCCTGGCAGGAGCATTGTTATTATTAAGAATCTTAGCAACGAGAGTCCCAACAGTGCTTCTACTTGCTATGTCACCATTCAACATATCCTGTAAACTCATCAGTCTGGCTGAAAAAGAGTAACACCAAAAAAGCAGGGAAATTTGATGCACTTGTTGCACTCTTCTGTTCTTCCTTCCTCCCCTTATCTGGTAATCCTCTTTTCCTCACCCTATTTTAGCCTATTTTTTGTGACTCCTTCAATGTCCTTCAATTCTGGTAGAAAAGTCTACTTTTAGCCCGCACCACAGATGTTTCAAAGGCAGTGACTGACTCAAGTTAGTCTTGTGATGGAAACCGTGCTGTAGCTTTACGTTGCCATGGCTTCTTTAGTTGACAAAATAGTATTTTGACAGATAATTTCTACCTCTTTCACAGCTCTCTTATTTCACACAGGGTGGTGGTAACTTGGAAAATAGAAAGCAAGATGACCTTGCCGGGAAAAGGGGGTGTAGGGGAAAGCTGGTGGCAGCAGTGGATATAGGCCTGAGGCCACTTCACTCCCAGGGCTGTCCCACCTGCCATCCTTCTGACTCCACTTGATGCAAGTAGGATTTTTCAGCAACAAAATGTAGCCCAGTACTGGTAACTGCTGATTCACCCAGGCAATCTGTGAGGGTGTCCTGGATTCAGTGAAGCTTGACCGATATGTTTTCTTGTGCTCCTCTGCAGAGCTGCTGGTGGGGTGACACACCGAGCATCTCACTCCCCCCACAGGGCAGTGCTTATGGTCAATGCACAATGCAAAGATCAGAGAATGTGCTGACTTGGGAGGGACCCACAAGCATCATTGAGCCCAGCTCCCGACCCTGCACAGGACTCCCCAAGAACCCTGTGCCTGACAGTGTTGTCCAAATGTTTCTTGAACTCTGGCAGGCTTGGTGCTGGATATCAGGGCATAGCCATAATTCAATTTAGTGCTTCTGCATCTACAGTGAAGGTATCAGCCACCAGCTCTTAACTCCTGCTTGTTCCTCCTCTCCTCCTTTGGGAAAGGGGGAGGGGATCTAGGGAGGCACCAGTGTCTGGTACTGCAGTGCAGCCCTGTGCAGAGCAGGAGGAAATGTCTAAATCAGTTCCTGTCAGATGTAGGCGTTAAGCCACGTGCAGACCGTACATCCCAACTTCTCCAGCCAGGAGCTGGCCCCTGATCTTCCTCTATTCTCCCCCATAAAATCTATTAACAAGGAAAGGGGGAGAAAGAGAGAGAGAGAGAGAGATGTCATGGAAAAAAAAAATCAGTCAAAACATACCAGCTACTGCTTCCATCTACATTTGCATCTCAGCCTCATTATGTCACTTGAACAATAGGAATTCTCCCAGTTTATTTTAAGGTGGCAGCTGCCTTGGAAAGCTCCAAATTTTGACATTCTCTTTGTGGAATCCTGGGGAAATAAGGTAACTTCAGATTTCCTGTAAATAATTCTTCAACCGCATGATACAAACAATGTCTGTCCCAAAGCTTGATGTTGCAATAAACAGTGCTGAAAATACAGCTTTCAGGAGAACCTGACCAAGTTTTATTTCAGAAGGAACATGCCAACGTGGGATCTTGCCTGAGAACTTGAAGTGACGCAGATGTGCTTTATCCTAAAGATTATAGTCAGCTATCATATTTCCTTCAAATCAGTCACAAACAGTGCTTCCCTTTTAAATCCCATAGATGACTAGTTCAGCCAGATAAGGATGAGCTGGAATCATAAATCACTATAATCACAAATTGCAATAACAGACTCCTTGGGAAGGTTGACTGAAGTTATTCTATGAGGAAAAACCAAAATGTCTTTGTTAGCAGCTTTGACCAATCAGGAAAATTAAATGAGAATATTCCAGGAAAAAGCTTTTAAGGCCCAAGCACACTCCTCAGAGAAAGGCTCTCCCCAGAAATGACAGGGGGTCCCAACCCTCTCAGCTAAAAGTTAGGCAGAGGAGATCTGGCAAAGGCCAAGAAAGCAGGCAGGACCATATCTCCAGGCCACAGTGATTCAGTGGAAGTCCAGCCCACTTCTTTGGCTCCCAAGTAATAAATAATTTGCAGGCTGCCAAGTTCTGCTTCAGGTTTCACTCCCCAACATTCCTAGATGTTGAAACTCCCACAGTCTCTCTTGTGCTGTCAGAAAATAGCTCTTCATTAAAATACAGGGTTGCTAAGGTATGGCATATGGTATATCCCCAGCCATTAATATTTCTGAAACACAGACCTTGACTATTGGAATGGGCACATCTCACTGCAGAGCTGATGATGGGGGAAGGGACATGCAGATGCTCCCAGGAGGTGAGCTGGCACTGAGCTGGATTCAAACCATGCTGTGAGGGTCAGCTCCCAGATGCTTTTGGAAGGGACTGCAACAGCCTTTTTTTAAACAGCAGAAATCTTTAAAATAGCCCTGATGTGTTGAGCACCAATGCTCTGCAGAGAAGTTGGATTTGTTCACACTCACACAAAGCAAAACCTGTAGTAGACATTTGACAGAGGCTGGCATTCCTCTCTGAGATGTGGTCGCAAAAAATCTCAGAGGAGCACAAAATACTGTTCTGTAAAAAATATATTGAAAGGAGTATGCAAGGCAATCCACTGTCTATGGATACACACTGCAGTGCCCAGCTGCAGCATTCTCTTTTGTTTCCTAGGCTGAGGGAGGGAAATAATGCTATCTCTATTCAGGGGTCCCTGTCACTGCTTGCTTCACCTCTGTAGAAATGAATTTTGTCACCTCTATCACACCCCACCAGCTGCAGCCAGGGATTTCATTAAAGGTGAGCTGGGGATGGTTGTCAGATACAATCAAAGCAGCCTAGTCAGAGGTACTGCATCTGTTGAGGGAGTCATGAAAAGGACCCTACATTAATCTTAAAGACTTCCAGGATCAGATTCAAAATAGAAAGGTAGAATGTCTGTAGAGAACCCTTGTTTGAGTGTCCGGCACTTTTCGCACCCATCCTATCTAGAGAAAAATGAGTCAATAAGAGCTCTGAACCCTACTTGATCTAGGAAGAAATAACATGGATTTGGTAAGGTAGAAAGAGGATTCAGAGAATATCCAAAGCCAAGAAAATAAAGTATGTGATGGATTTGGCAAAGGTCAGAGTGGGTGGGAAAACAGTGAGCAAAAGGTCTTCAAGAAAAAAGATGGTAGCTTGAAAGGATGTCACAATAAGAAGTGTTCAGCTTGTGATGAACAGATGGAGACAAAAGACAAAAACAAAGGCAGGGAAGAAATGAAGATGGCAGATCACCAAATTTGTTTATCTAAGAGGACTCAGAAGGAATCCTTCTGAAAGGTGACTGAAAAATTACACCATTTAATTGCTTTTTAAATCAGCACCAGTCTAAGCCTTGCCTTGAGGCACAACTGCATTAATACTTGGAATTGTATTGCCTACAAAACTGAAAGAAATTGTTTAGTGTTTTTGTAACAGGTGTTTTTTTCTGATCCTCTATCTGATGCAGATGGGAAAATTTACAACAGCAAAGTCACAACACTCTAAAGAACACTTGCAGATGTAAAGAAGGTCTTCTTTAGGGAAGAGGTTCTTACAAGTATGCTTCAGGAGACTGGACATCACATGTGCATAAGATCAAGTGAAACCAAAACCCAACAGATACTATGATTTCATTTCTATTCTATATAATTCCTCTCTGTAGGTATACACATATTCATGTATACAGAAGAATACGTATATATTTATATTTCTACTCCTACCAAACCTGTAGCAGCGTGAGAGCAATGCCTGGGTCCTAGAGAGCAACAGCGGCGCCTCCGAGCCCCAGGTGCTCCGCTAGGATCTATCCCATGACTAAGTGAAGGGATGGGCTTCCCCTTTGAAGATCCGAAAGCTGTTTACTCAGGAACATAGGCAGCAATAGTGAAGGGTCCAGGAGAGACTCAGGAACACAACAGCCTCGAATAACATCCAGGGAAGAGAGCGAGGAGGGGGCCAAGGGCACAGGGTTATAAACAAGACAACTAGGGTGGATATGAGGTCAGGGTCCGACGGGAATAGCAAAAAGTGGTGCAAAGGAGTAAATATGAACTGGGGGGGACTAATGAGGTTACAGGGGGGTAACACTGTGGCAAAATTAACCCAATGGGGTTCAAGGGAAGGAAGAACATTCTAGGAGGGGTGCATGTATGGTGAACGGGGGCTGAGCAGGCTGACATAAACTTAACAAACCAATAGAACAACAAAACCTAAGAAATATTAACATGTAGCTGCAAAGGCCCATGGGAGGAAGGTTTTCCTTGCTATGATCTAAAAGGGTATCTTTCCCCATTTGCCTTGGTCCCTCCAGGATTGGGCACAGCTACCTTGGGGAAGAGCCCCTGGACCTCCACACAAACCTGCAGGGAATCAGTAGCTCCAATGAAGTAAGCTGATGTCAAGAGAAGAAAGAGTGTAACAGAGAGAAGAATCAGGTCCAGAGTCTTTCAAACACCGATTATTTGGCAGCTAATCAGTGCTTGAAAAGGTCACCGAACTAAGGCATTTCTAAGGCAATACTGTGAACAATTTTACAATGTTAAAAGATGGACAAAATATGTACCTCTGATAGATTTTACAAAACTGCCCATTGAAGACAAGAAAAACCAGATGTATGTATGCATCCTGAAAGGACATCTCAAAGCATAGTAAATGGAAGAAAAACCATAGTTTTCCATTCCCTTGTCTAAACTGATGCACTTGTTGGCAGCTGGGCTCTCTTTTCTGTTGAGCTGAAGTGTCTGTGCAAAAAATGACTCCTAAATTAAGGCTGCTTGGCACTTGCTAGCACACAGCTCTTTTCAGCTGGCTATGATTTTGCTTACATGGCATTACACAGTTGAGTTTTCCTTGCTGGAGGTCTGTGCCAGGATAGGTTATTATATTCCAAAGCAGATCCTTTAGAATCTGGCATTTCTGAAAACCAGGCTCAGGGGATTTACGTGATTCTGCCCTTTTAAAACAAGGTATCCAATTACTTTGTTAAAAAGTTGCGATACAACACTTTGGAGCTGGGCCTTGACATTTGGTAGGACTGTCACTCCAGTAGATGCCTTTTGCAAAGTGTGTCTGCAGAGGGGTGTGCAGGGTCCATCGCAGCTCCTCGGACACCCTGGGTGCAGCAGAGATGAGCAGAGCCTTCTCCAGATGTCTCTGCTGAGCATCGGTGCCAGCGGGGCAGGAACTGAGAACAGCAGGATCACTCTGTGTGTGTGTGTGAGTGCGTGTGTGTGTGTGTGTGTGTGTGTGTGTTCCACGCCTCCCCGGCAGCACACAGGGGCAGGGATGCAAACCTGGTTTCTGATGCAGTGCCACTTTGCCTCACCCCCAGTAGTGCTGGCAGGGCTGCGTGTGCTGTTTGCGTGACAGCCGGTGAATCAGACCGGCAGCAGCCCCTCCGTGTCCCCGGCTCACCGCAGGGCCGAGCCACCAGCAGCGCTGTCACCGCCGGCGTGAGCAGGAGCCTGCGGCAGAGCGGAGCCCGGCACCAGAACCGCAGCCTTCGGTGCCCCGCGGGAGGAGCACGGTCACCGGCTGAAAACCCGGCAGGGATGCAAGGAGCAGGGCGAGGAAAGAGAGAGAGGAGCCAGTGACAGCGTGGGGAAGTGACAACAGTGAAAGCACAGACTGCAGGAGGAACAAAGCACAGTGGGGGCTGCAGAGAACAGGGAGAGAACGAATCAAAAAGGAGGAGACAGGTAAAGGAGCCAGTGATGAGTATCACCTTCCCCAAGGCACCTGGAGCCGATATCTAAGCATCGACACTGCCGGCAAGAAATAGCAATACCTCTGGCAGAGCATCCTTCTCTGCCTTTGCTTTCCCCTCACTTCCTGTGGCAAACATTCCCCACCTTCTCCTTCACCCTTTTGACATAAAAATACCAATGATGCTGATGTGAGTTTCATGGGGGAAATGGCTTTGTGCCTATTTTTAGGAATAACAGTAGAATTTTATGTCCTAAATTTGCACTGGGCTGTTAAAAGCTGTTGTTTTTCTGTGTCTCTGGTTTGTTTTGACAGGAAGCCAAAGCTTCCAGAAGCCCCGAGCTTACCTGCAGCTTGATAGAGCAAATGAAGCAGGGTGAGATAGAAAGCTGCCTCCCACTGCTCCTCACTTTCCCAGGAACGTGGCACATGAATCACGGTGCTGATTGTCCTTGACAGGGAGCATGCATGGAGCAGGAACCTTCCCAAGCTCAGGAGCCTGGAAGCAAGAGTCAGGCAGCCTGGCTAGGAAATACAGTGTAATTTTCATCTTCCCATTTCTTCCTGCAAAGTCCTACATGGAGATGGAAATTCACCCACTCCACATATCAGAAGGGGGAAAATACCAACCCCTACCAAAAGAAAAAAACCACAACTGCCTCAACCAAACCAGAACTAGAATACAAATTGAAAATAAAATTCCCTCTCCCATACTGAAACTTCACATCAAATCTAAAGCCTTCATCTGTCATCTGCTCAGCTTTCTTCACCAAAAAGCTTCTCCCAGCTGCTGGTTAAGCAGCAGTCAGCCCTGGAGCTTAAGTAGTGATGATTACTACTGCATCAAAGAGGGTTCCCTGTTCAAATCCCAGCCATCAAGAAGCCAGCAATTACAACTATTTCATCTCATTTTCTTTTCATTTTGCCACTTAAATGCACATAAGAAAGTTCATTTTCAAATTGCCTTTAGAAACAAAATTAATAAGAAGTCCAGCAGTCCAGTTAGGAATGGTAGGATGGAGGCTGTAGCTACAAGTTCAATGCATACCATATAAAAGGGTGTTGATGGTGCCATCCTTGCTTTTGTGATCACATGCCACTTTCATCCCCAAGCTGCACATATTCAAGGACAGGATAACCATGTGCTACACAATCCATTGGAAATCTGGCATTTTTCAAGTGTTCTACTTATGTGACCTAAATTGTATCTCTCTGATGTACTTTCAGCTACAATAAGAAATCCCACTGAGGAACTTCATCCCAGGAATGCACTCTCATTGAGTACATCACTAAACTAATTCCTCCTCAGCAGGGAGACATGGAATAGACAATCCATGGATCCCTCTGAGCTGCAACAACTAATGCATTGTACTGGTATAGTACAGGACAGTAGAAGTGACCATCTCATATTGCCAAAAGCAGGGACTTCCCCAAGTCCTTAAGCTGCACTAATTCTGCAGGGTGGGTGCAACAATCACTACAGACCAGACCAAAGACAATAAAAATGGGTAGGATGGGGGAAAAGATCTGCTGGCCAAACCAACAGGAGCATAAACACAGAGGCTCTCTCTGCACTCTGTCCATGGGATGTACCTGAGTTCTCACTACCAAATTCAGAGCATCCCACCTTTTTGACCATGCACAAGTGCCAAGATCTCTGAAAATAACAAATGTCCCCTTCATTTATACTCACCATATACCTTGCCTGGAATATTAGTCTTCAAACTCTTCCAGGGACAGATGATTGTTGCCTCTAAAGACAGCTGAAAGCCACCAGGCAGTTATTTGGTTAAGCAGCCTTGTATGAGCCATTCTGCTTTGTGTTCCCCCTGTAGAAAAGGGATCTCCCTACTCCACTCACTACATCTATTGCAACATCTGCCATTAGTGTGTAAACAACCATGGCATGCAGTCTGCTGTAATCCAGTAAACTTACTGTTTCAGACACCTCTTAATGTTTAGAACAGTGAAATCAAAAGGACAAAGTAAAATGTAAAAGTAAAAATGCTTACAAAAGGACAAAGTAAAATCCCATATCTAAACATCCCCAAGTCCCAGAGAGAAACAGCACTGGATCTTTATGTCAGGAAAACACACATCTCTCTCCTGGGCAGAGTCAAAATACAAGATCTGAACATCCTTCTCTCTCCCATTTACCCCTCATGCTTCAAAAATCCAAATTATTACCACTGCCTTTTGATCTTTCTCCTACTTTCACTTCTGTACTGCAAGTTCCTGACAGTAATAAATGCTTCTGCTAATGAGAACAAAAACAGAGCCTACTTCCATGGACAAATACCTTCCAGCTGCCTTCATCCAAACACAAACAGAGCCTATACCAAAGTTATCCCTGGTGCTACACTTCCCACTCCTATGTTCATCAGAGGACCTTAGATCCTCTGCAATGCCCAAGTGATTTCCACTTTCCCTGAACTCACATAAGGCAAAAAGAAAAGGTGCAAGCTTAACCTCTAGAATTTCTTCCACCTCTGCTGCTTCAGAGTAACCAGTTTAGTTGACATGAATCACACACACACACACACACAGACACACACACATTTTCACCTGGGTTTCTCTTCCATATCCTAACTCCCATTGCAGGGAGATTTTTGGCTGTATCTTAGACAAGCACTGGGTTTGGGTTTTTTTGCAGGAACAAGTCAAACAGGAACACAGCCACCCCTTCCAACTGAGCAGCACACAGAGCACTCTGTACCAAGTTGTCTCATTTCCCTCAGGTCCTTCAGAGGGAAATGCCATGTTTAAGAGGCACAAACTGCTCTCTCTTAGTCACCTTTTTAAAAGGAGGACTTGCAACGCAAACTTAACCAAGTCACACTTAAAATAGCATCAGAAGGAAAGAGATGCAGCACAGCAATGGAAGTATCCTGTGAATGGTGTGAATGAGGTTTTCCTTCACATCACCTCTATCCAGAGTACAATGTTCAGTCAAGCATCACTCCCAAACAACCTCTGCCTAGACTTGGGGATGAGAGATGATAAAGTCACTAATATTCTGCCAGAAGAGCCTCTAAGTAAAAATGCAGCAGCAGCCTGGCAGCAGTTTTACCAAGATCACAGAAATCCATTTCAGTAAGAGCAACACTAGCAGTAAACAAAAGACTGAAGGCAAATCTGAGATTTCTCCCCTTACACTTTCCAACATGTACCAGAAATTCTTACATGAGAGAGAGAGGTAGGGAAGGAAGTAACTATAAGACCAGGAAGAGCTCCACACTTGCAGAAACCAGGCTTGTCAGCAGTTGTTGAAGGTCTTTGCCACACAACATGTAATGAGTCAGACAGGAGCTCACTTTCTTTGGCCATATTTCTGATTTTCTGCAAAAAGAAAAAAGCTTGCACAGGAACATTATCAACCAGGTCATATTCCTCCTCACCACACAAAGCAAACTTTTGAAGTTTTTGGGCAATTTTAACTCGTTTATGGAGAGAGGGGCATCAAAATTGCTTAGCTCTTTCAAGTCCTGCAAAACCAGGATTGGAGAGCAATTCTTATCAGTGTNAGAAAAAAAAAAAAAAAAAAAAGGACAGAAGTATTTCATCCTTGTCTGGCATCAGAGAGTTTGCAAAGCCCTTGAGATCCACAGGAAAGAAAGCTTCACTGTATTTTTAAAATGTATTGTTGTTCTAAGTGAAGGCAGACCCAAGAAAGAAACACAATACACTATTTCTAGCTTTTGCAGAATGGTACTGACTGCAGTATCACAGCTTGTGCTTCTTGTCTAAAAAAGGATTCATCAACCAGCTAGCCTCTTCCCACATCAATGTCAGAGTCTTCCCAGCCACCTCATCCTTGTGCCTGGCAATTGTGTCCTCAATCACAGCTTTACCTGTTCCTTACCTGCTCATCCACTGATGATCTGCCAACTTTCTTTTCTAAAGCTCTGACCCAAATCTGCAGAGACAAGCTTGCCCTGTAAGAATAAGGCTGTGGAGTGACCACAGCCAACCCCAGAGCCCCACAAAAGGCCACTTTTCCTAACAAAGCCAGGAGACATGTATGTCATCTCAAAAGTTCTACTAGCATCCCTGGAGAGCATAAGTAAAATGCTTTTACACTTCAGGAACACACATCCAATCTTTTCCTCTTCCCAAAGCTGTGTTTTGCTGAAACAGTAGCAAGGAAGTATTTCAGTTTCAAGTAAACCCACAGGATGAGATCACAGCATGGGTGACATGAACTCTAATCCAGCTCATGTCATGCAAATGTCACAGCACCACTGCTGGCCCAGGCTGCAGCCTATGAGCAGAGATTCTGAAGTCTCCAGGAACGCACAGTGCAGTCTTTGTGCACTGCAATTTCCTTGCTCCCTACTTTACCTCAGGCCCCACCACATGCCAGGCAAAAGATCACTGTAGTGGCACATTTTCCTGTGCCAGCCCTTGTTTGAGAATCCCAGGCTACTGCACTACTACAAAACTGCAGCTGATGCCAAATAGCAATGTCTCCTCTGTCTCTAGATGTGCTGTAACCAATGGCCTTGTTCCCCACAGATAACTTATCTGTGTTCACACGCCAGGTCTTTCAAGGAGGAGCAGCCAAAATACAGGAGGCTGAACTCTCCCAGAGCCATCAAAATGATACAAGTGGGAACAGCGTGTAAGCAAAAACAGTAAGCCAAAGTCTACTGTTTTAAAGCTGCAGAGGACTTTTCAAATCAAAGGCTTTGTGAAAAGTAATTTTTAGCATCTCACACCAACATTCTACAAAAATGGTCTTAATGTAAGTTAGACTAAGAACCCGAGACTCCATCACTCCAACAGAATGATCCTCTGATCTCAGTTCTTCAGCTACAGCTTTAGAAGTTGACCAGCTGCTAGCAGGTTTCTGCTTGACATTTGAACACTTTAAAGGAGAAAGTCACAGATGTCCAGCTATATAATACCCAATTCATTGATTCCCAAGCAATTTCAGAAGCCAAAACCTCAAGTTTCTTTTAGAAGGTGGATTTTTGCTTAGCTTGCTGTCTTTTCAAAGTAATGAAAAGACATTTGGCACCCACAATTCCATTAAATGAGACATTTCTTGGTTTTTCTTTAACGGGAGTAAATTGAAGGCTTTCAAGTGTCCAAGTGGTATGCATGAAGCTCTACTTGGCACCTTCCAAAATCAACAGAACTCTTTTGCCACCTATACAGAGAGGGATGCTCATCAACCACTTTGTCACCGTGCTGTGGAAACGTTACACAAGGAATGACAGATGGGTTATGAGATTTGGCTGACAGACTCTATGACAATAACTCCAAAAGGACAGCAAAGATCAGTTCAGGACAAAACATACTTTATTGTACTGTAATGTCAGAAGCACAAGAAAAGTACAGCAGAGAACCATGCTAATGGTGCTTCCAGGGTCTGTGAAGGACAGAAGTACAAGATAATGGGGTACTACTGTACTCAGTGCAAAAACTGATTCATTTGAGGCACAAGTACACTATTGTTTAAGCAGCTTGATTCAAGCACAGCTCTGGTATGTGATCTACTCTGTTTTCTTTCTATGAGACATTTCTAGAACAAAGCTACCTTTACATGAAAGAGGCAGTAGATTCAAGTCAGGGGTGTCCAACTTGCCACTTGGCAACCAAAAAAATTAAGAGAAATCCTCTGCATAGTCACCCTCCACATCTTAGTTTCAGATATGGAGCTGTGGCTAGAGAATAGAAGTTACTCTGAAAGGTCAGAACCCAGATCTGTTTGGCTGGGTAGGGTAAGTTATTTCACACTGACCAAAATTTATCCAATAAGAAAAAAAACCACAACCAACTCATATCTTGGGTAAGAAATCATACATATCTAACATTCAAATAAATTTCAGCCCTTGAGATCCTAACTTATGGCTTAAGACACAATGAAAATGTTTGGGCACCCTTGAGTTAAGTTAATGAAGAGCAGTTTTGCTAAAAAAAGGCAAGCAAGATCACTGTTTTAAACAGAGCTGACCTCTACAAGAATAAAGCAGGAATCCAAGTCACTAGTTACTACTAGGCTGACATGTACTGCTGCCCAGAAAGATAAAAACATAACACCACAATGAAAAAGTTCAACAAAGTTGAAAATAAAGGTTTCAACACCAGAAGCAGCATTTGAAAACAAGCTGTTTAAGTTAATCTTTTCAAGAGATGCAGATTGCATAACTCTATGCATGAACAAACATGCTGGCAATCTTCTCCTTTTACACAGCAGCTGTGTTTAACATAGGAAGTTCTGGGTTTAAAGAAAGCTACTTGAAGAAGAATTAAGATTTGCAATTCCCTGTCTAACTTAATGAGATTAGTAGAGAAACTAAAAAAAAAAGACTACTGAAACAGTAGTTTCTCAGTGGATCCCTATCATTACAAACACAGCTGGATTTGTAAGCAATGCAAGACTAAACAGACAGCTATTACTTCATATTATTACTATGCTCATAAGTTACATCTGTTAAAGTTAAAAAAAGCCAAGCAGTTTTGCCCTATTTCAAGAATAGTTTCCAATCAACACCAGTTTACATGGTGAATGGGACTTCACGAATAAACAAGGAATGGTGACATCTTTGGGTCAAGAATGACAAGAAATAATGGGCTCTGTGCTACCAATCAACCTCAACAAGAATATGGCACATGGGCCAGCCCAAGCCGTACCAACACTGAACCTTTAGCACTCAGCACAAATTCGGATCTCTTCACTTTAACTTTAGCAAACCAGGTGAAAAGGCTGGGTAAAAAAAGCCCAAAAAACCAAAAACCTAACTAAAAACTTTAGCCAAAAGTTGGAATATAATTTTAAAATAACATCTGTAGTTTTAAAATAACTTGATGCTGACATCAGTTTGTGCAAACTAAAGAAAAAAACCTCACTGAATTTCTCTCCAACAAAGACAAAACTTGCAAGTATTTTCCTTTTAGCCCACTGTACCTTAAGATACAATCTCAAATCTAACAGATGTAAATGAAAGAGAGAAAAAGTTACAGCATCTGCACAACATTCTTTCTACAAACAGCTTCTGAAGGGAAAATAAAATATAAAATGAAATAAAGAAAGGAAGGTTCCATCTGAAATATTCTCACAATCTTTCCCACTTTGTAGTCCATGAATCCGACTCTGATGCTAAGGTGACAGTGTATGTAAGCAGATTTTTTTGTTGATTTTATTATATTTGAGTTTCAATCGCAGAGAACCTGAGAAGAGACTGGATCCTCTTCAGGAATTGTCAGATGGAACGTGCTCCTCGAAGCCTTCGCTCTCCCGCACCAAGGCTCTTTCCAGGATAACGCGCCCCTCCTTGTAGCGCTGGCTGTCTTCAGTGGCAAACTCATAGATCCAGCCCAGTTTGCTGTTGCAGTTCTTGCAGCTCACGTCCCGGACCATGTGGCGGCCAGTGAGCATGACCCGGTCCTGAACTTCACTGTACTGCAGATTTACCACCTGGGACAGACACAGGGCACACAGGGAGCACAAAGGATTAGTCTGCCCACGGGAAACCTGCCCAAGGACCACCAGCACCTCACAAGGAAAGAGCCCGTGGCACCACACACCAGCTTAAAACTGCAGCATAAAACGTCTCCTCGTCAGAAGGTCACACATTAGAGATGTGCTTCGCAACGATGTAAAACCCTCACATTTTAACTGAGAGACATGGGTTGCCATCAAAAATATGCAAAAGTGCTGTGTTCAGCTCTGGGTGAGAAACTCCCAGTATACAGCTTGTAAATTTGTATTAATCCAGTTGCAATGTATGTAACCTATTTCTAGCAGCTGATGTGACCACCAAGTCCCAGAACTCAGAAACAAAATATTAAAAGAGGTACTTCTTTAAAAATTTTCCAGTGCTTTTGAAATAATTACCTAAGAAAAAGCCAGTGTCAGAGGCTGAGAATGTAGACATGAATCATGCACCTTTTTGTGTGCTGTATCAGCAGCTTAAAATATACTTTTAACTTCTTCTGCAGCACCACCACAAAACCAGGATATTTAGTTCATTGAAAAGTCCATGTCAGAACTATACCCAAACTGCTGATGTGTAGATTCTAAAAGATGGGACTGCACTGCTTTTTCAGCTTTGTACCTGACTGCTTCAAATGTACAGCTTCTGACTGCAGAAATGCAAAAACTCAAACTGCTGTAATTAAACCCCAGTATTTAACAAAAAAAATCTGAACTCCAGGATCCAGGGCTTACTGGATGAGGAAAAAATCTCTCACTACTGACAAGATTCAGGATACCAGAAGTCCCACAGCAAAACATAGTTAAGACACTAATGATGCCTCTATCAACTCTGCCCATGGCCAAATGGCTTATAAGGAAAAAACAAAACTAAAATACACCAAGCATTATATGACGAGGAACTTTGTGAGAAAGCAAAGGACAATCACAATTTTTTCAATTAATCTAATGGACAAGTTTTCATGCAAAGCTAATAAATGATCCAACAATTCACTCAAAAATTATGACTTCTATATTTCAATCTGTTGAACCAGATAAATCAAAAACTATTAAACTGAACCAGAGTATTATTGCCTGTAAAAAAGATTGTGATTGATCATGGCAACTTAAGTTGCCAGACTACTGTTAACTTAAAGGCATGTCAGAAATTAAAGAAAATATTATCTAGACTTTTTTTTAAACTGCATAAAAGCGAAAACACCTTTGGCCCTTTGACAGACACCAGATACTCTGAGTAAATTTGAGGTTCATATTAGAGAAGTTTCTGTAGTTAAAACTCCCATCATTTTTGGCCTGATGCCTCTATATACACCGTCTTCTTTATAGTCTTTCAGTATTGCAGACAAAACTAATTTAGGTAAGTTTCCCATCCAACAGTAAATGTCAAATTTGACTTCAAAGACAGCTGAATAAAATAAAAGTTAGAATACTATAGTATATATATATATATAGTATATAGAATAGTAATTACACAACACTTTAGCCAAGAAGTTTTTTGGCTCTCAAGACAGATTCATATCCCACCAGCTCCTTTTTCAAAAGCCAACAGCAGTTCCTTCAGCTTCTTACCAACCTTGTTAAAAAGGAAGGCCCTTCCTGTGGCCCCTGTAAAGCGAGTGGAGATGAGCTCAGAGCGGTTGGTCAGGATCGTGTCGCAGTTTGCGCAGGAGAACAGGCGAGTGCCACCAATATGATCCAAAAAAATTCTTCCCATTTTTAGAACTTAGGTAAATTTATACTCAAGACCTGAATGCAAAAAGAAACATCATGTAAAAAAACCCATCAGAGCAAAAAAATTGATACCCCCAAACACATCCCATATATATGGCAGAATATTCTTCAAACCAATTCAGTTAATGATTGCTAAGTCATTGCTCTGTTGGTGAATTACTGAATGAAATCTGCCTTCACCCTCACATCAAGACAAGCTCCTTTCCAAAATGACCATTTTACCAATAAGATGACTTAAATACAAACTAATTACATTACATGAGAAAAATACAAACTAAAACCTTTAAAATACAGTTCAGACTTTTGCAGACCCCCTACTGGCCCCTACACTTCTTAAACTCAAAAGCTTCCACTTCCTTTAACACAATACTGAAATTCTATTTCAGTACATTCCCAACAATTCACTCATCTTAGTCAGCACTAAGAAATGAAGCATTGAGAATTACACTGAGTCACCAAGACAATTATAGCTTAATTTTCCCAAGTCACCCCCACTTTTTATAATACATAATTATTATGTCACTTCCCCATAGCTTTGCACAATTTATGACACACAATCACACAACACCACCACTCAGAATGTTGGTATAGCACCCTGGCTGCTGTATTTGACTTGACACTTCTTTGTTTCCTATACACACCAACACAGGAAAGGTTTGGATGCTATTTCACATAATAAACAATCCACCCAGTCTTTACACCAGACAGTTCTATACACAAATGTTTAAAGTTGTCTAATCCAAATACAAAATACTGTCTCATTTATCCAAGGTACTTCCAAAGCCACATCACTAAAATACCTCAGAAACTCCAATGAGAAAAAGAACAGAGCTGAAAAACTTTATAGCAGATGACCTGCAGTGCCTGATAAATCAGCCTCTTTGCTATTTAGGAAAATTAAAGTGTCTCACCACTTCAAACCAACTAACATAAATTATTCAAACTTAACTAGCGAGTAGGCACAGAACGTATAGCCGAAAACTTAAATCACGAAGGATGATATAACATGACAAAGGAATTAAATTATGATGTCATTTCTCTTTCAACTGCAGAAGTTTTATAACTAAACTTCTATAGTTAAACAAATTAAATGTACCTTCATTTATTCTTCAGATGTGGAATCAGAAAAATGTATTATCTCTGCTTTTGTCATGCAGAGCATTGCAAAGTAAATCTGACACGCTGCAATGTTAGAATTGTGCAGGTTTTACTTTTCAGAGCAGGAGACTGTGCCATTCATAGAGAAGTCAATCAAATTTTGTGCTCACCCAATTGAATATTCTAAGTCAAACAACATTAAGAAGCACAAATACCTAATTTAAACTCATTTCAAGTTTTAGGGGATCAGTTTCTTAAAGCCTCCTCTTGACATGCACAAAGCAAATGGACTAAACTTCCACCTACACACACAGAACTTAACACACCATTTTTACATCTAAAAATCAGAAGTCACTGACATAATGATTTTTTCCAATTGCTTTATTTCACACTTTGTTTTCTTACAATGTGACGCAACAAAAAGGGTTCCTAATATTGAACAGAGTGATTTTAGCTCAAGTTCCTTACCTTCAGAGTTTTCAAATCACTATTAATCTTCTATATCCCATCTGAAGGATACATAAAAATTAAAAGCAATGTCCTTTTAAAGGTGATATAATACCCATTTCTCTTCTTCAAAGGATAAATAAAACAGGTCTGAGTGTTAGAGGTGTGACTCTACTCAAAATACAGAAAGCATTTCCATTTTGATTTCTCTAAGCTTTATACCTTTTTAATATGCCTTTATCTTTCCCAGCAAGCAAAGGGAAAAAACAAAACAAAACAAACAAACAAAAAAAAGTGAATAGTGACAGAATGAAGGAAAATCAACAGACAATAAGTGTGAATAAACAAGTATCAGTCAAAGTTCCCAGCCAGAAGGAACCACAAATACAAGCAATTACAGCAATTGTAACAGATATGCCCATAAGGCACTTGGCCTAGGTCCATGTGCCATCCTTCCTAATTTTGGATAATGTTATCTTTGTGCTGATTGTACTGTGGATTCAAAACAATTAACTGATCATAAGTTACAGTAAATGTGGAATCAGCATCCAGTGGGGTATTTCCTTCAGAGTAAATACAATGCCCACCCTGTCAGTATTTTCAGAAGGTAACATAATGTAAATCCAAACCTGTCCCTGTCTCTCCAGTAGCAACACAAACACAGAGCTTGGTGTCCAGAACAGATCCTTTACAGAGGCTGACCCTGCACAGCATGACATTCTGAAAAATGCACCTAAACACTTCCAGTGCAAGTGCATCACCTGCCTAAAATAATAATTCATGTCAGTGCCCTCAGAAAAGCAGTAGCCCAGAGATGCTAAAAATGGAAATTAAATACTTCACAAGGGAGCACAAGTGCAATTCTAACAAGCAAATTAGAAATCACAGCAATACACAAATGTATTACTTCTGGATATGGCATTATGGCACAGACTGAAATCTTGAGTCCCAAAGACCTCAAACATTAAAATAAATGCATAAATAAATATATTCAAAGACGTAAGGCTGAAAAATCCGCCTAGTAATACAAGGCCTAAAATCCTCACTTATTTATGTCACCTTATAGAGCTGAAAATAACCTAAGTTGCAGCAGAATCTAACAAAACAACTGGTACCAAAACACATTTTTTTCAGAATACAGTGCGTAAGGAAATGCATATTCTTGAAATAATATTAGAAAATTTAGAAGATTAAATTCTACAGTCAGCATCATAACAGTCAAAACAATGTAGATTTTGTGTATGTTTTCTTAAAAAACTACTAAAAAACTGTAAGGTTACTAGTGTCTAACTTTTTCAAAGTTACCTCTACACTTAACTACCACCTGGTAGACTTCAGTCAAAAGGCATAGCAGGCTACAGCTACCTCTGACCTCAATTTTGATTGTTGAATTAAATGAATTTAAGGGCCCACCTGAAGCATTTATATAGAACTAGTCACCTTACATTAGTCTTTATGTCACTACTCACAGTAGTAAAAAGTAAGAAAAAAATACAAAAATACTGCAGACTTAAAATGCCACAGTTTATCATGAATTTTCTAAAAAACCTAACATGGAAATTTTGCTTTTTTCCTCTCCTGTAAAACAGAGAAACTAATTTCAACTTGGAATCATTTCATGCTCTCCCCTTCCTTCTTCTTCCCCCAAGAGAAGAATATGGTGTTCACTTACAAGACCAAATCAGAAGGTACTTGTTGTGGATAAAGACTCCTTATGCAAGGATGCTGAATACTGCAGGATATACTTACTGCACACAGGAAAAAAAAAAAAAACAGAAACACAGCAGAACAAGGGGAAAGCAATTTTCCATTGCTCTCAGGCTCCTGCCCCTTACAAACAGAAGTGGTGTGTACAGTCACCCAAGTTAACTGTGCAGATCTTTTTCCCTATAGTTTCACTACCAATCAAAAAGGTGCGGGCATCTATTTATGTTCACACATGCATGAACCATCTGAAAAAGCCATTTATAGGCAGCTTTGATAGGCAGTGGGAAGGCTCTCTTAAATGAGGGAATGTCAAAGAACTGTGAAACATAAAAGCATTTCTAAAGCTTAAGATTCTCCAACTAGAGGGAGGAAAATACTATAATTGTACTTGGCCGTTTATTCACTATTTACACTTAAAAACACAGAAAATAACTTCCACTAGTCCAGAGAACCAGTCAGGTTTCCTAGTGCTACTTACAGCTCCAGAAAGTGACACTACTGTATCCCACCAATTCCATCATGGTACCAGCAGAATTTTCAGAAGTAGTGGACAGGGATCTTGGTTATTCACAAAACCAAATGCTGAGGGGAAAGAACAAGAATTTTTGGCCCATGATTTCACTTTTAAAATCAGCTATGCATTCTTTACTCTGTATATATCAGTGATGAAGTTCTAGTGCTCTTGCCTTCATACAAATTACCAAACATAAGTCATTATATTAAATGAATGGCTGCAAGAAAGGCAGACTTATTTACTTTCCTTAGTGGGATATAAATCTATTGCTTGTCAAATCTCTCCAGTTCCAAGAGAGGGGTACTTTATGAACTGAGAGATAATAACACTGCCATTATTCAGCACCCTGACCACCTTCCTGAGAGGACCTTGAGGAGAGCAATCAGTGATAGCTCATATTACCTAGCAGGTCAGGCCTGCTGACAGTACATGATTTTGACAGTACATTACTCTGACAGCATAAACCTTGAAACCACTTCTTAATCACACTGTGAAAGACTTCCTTCCTGCATGCTTTTCCCAGCGAGTGCATGGACAGACAGGAAAAACAAGCACTGTGGCTAATGTGTATTCCCAGAGCAGTAGCTCCCAAACTCCCCAAACACTTTCAGTGTTGATTTTAGCAACACTGAGCAACAACCATATCAAAGGGTTGACATTCAATAGTTTAAATTTGACCACTATCTGCACACACACCCAAAACCACCTGAAGCACCACCTCATTGGTATTTGTACTACCTCATCTGCCTACCTTCACTATTCAATACCTTCATTACCTTACCATTCAATAAAGAATGAAAAAGTAACACGAAGAATTATTTATTAACATCCTTTAAACTAACAGTCAGTGTTTCCTTGTCCTGGAATGCATCTCTTGAAGACACAGGACTGTCAGCACTTGGGAGAGCCAGCAAGCACTTTCTCTATACACACTGGACTGTGGATAATCCGCAGGAGGAGCCTCAGTGTTGCTTCAGCACCATCTACTGCGTTCACATCTACAACAGAGAACAGCTGCTAGTTAAAGGACAAAAACCTGGGACCACCTCTCTTTCACCATTTTACCAACTAAAAACATTTTCCTTTTTGAGCAAATAAGGATTCTCTACCCTTTGAGAAAGGGTTATGCATTCCCCTAAGCACACTGAAACATTCTCAAGATGTACTTACCCTGGAACCAGGCTGAAACATCATCACTGTATCTCAGGAACTGGGCTTCAGCTTCCTCTTCTCATCTCAGAGATGGACAAAAGAGGAAAGAGAATTCTTAGCACAGCTGCACCAGACTACACATTAAAGAATCATAAAGGAAAAGATAAAACTTTCTCCTTACCTTTCCAGGTTTCCCTGCTCACAGGTGGCAGCGCATCCGAAAATACACACGTGGTCAGTCTCTTACGAGGTCGGAGATTCAATGCCCACCACCAGCTTCTGCCACTGTCCAAGTAAACAGGGCCTGGCCTCTGCCTACATGCAGAATTGAAACCACCACATGTAGCCAAATGTGGAGAGAAACTGACTGGAACAGCATCCCAGTGCAGGGCACAGCACCCACCAACAAGAGGCTGCCTTGCAGGATGAAAACACCCTTGTGCAAGTTGCAGCAGTGTAATTTTGTATTGCAGGTTGCAGTAGTATCATCTCCTATTGCAAACTGGATTTTTTCCTAGGCAAGGCAAGCACTGGGATACTGGCATTTAAATTTGTTTATGTCATATTGGTGCACTCAAACACTAATCCAGGGTACCCTGTTTCACGTTTACAGAGAGCAGAGCCACACAGATGGGGCTTGTTTCTCATACAGACCCCCTATCTCAGCATCTCCCAAAGAGTAACTTAAACCCTCACAATACTCTTGCTAGATAACGTATAAAAGTATTAGTTTACAAGTGGTATCAGACTCAGATTAATTCTCTTTCCCACCACTACAAAGAGTCCAAAACCAGCAACTAGACCTGTCTACCTGTTTATTTTTCCTTTCATTTTTCTCCTTTCCCTTTCCTAATTACTCCATTGTTTTAAAGAAAGCTGTATTTCCTTGTTTTGTAATAAATTTACTCTTATACTACTTAAGCAGTTGAGACAACTTTTGTCTATGAATCCATTCTGCAACTTTCTCAAAGCTAAACTACACATTTTCTGTTTTCATTAATTTTAGTGCAGAAATGATACAAAACTTCATCCAAAGACATCACTTTCTTCATGAGTCATTAAAAACAAAATCCAATAAACAACCTTTTAAGAAACGGTGTAAAGACAAACATCATCCAAACCAGCAAAATCCAGCTGGCAGAAAGGGTGCTAATACACTAAGTGCACACCACCAAGAGATTTTTATATTAACTAGAAAGGTCCAAAAGGTAGGTAAAGGCTCCAAAATTAGAGATCACCTTGCTAGCAAACATTCACAGTGTAGACCCATTTCATCTTTACATTTAGCAAGTAATTTTGAAGTCAAATCTTGCTTAAGGGAATTACGTATGTCAGTGAGAGCTGAGCAACCCAAGATTTCAACACAGGTCAAATGCTAGTAAACAAACATGAACCAATGACCTGACTGGGACAACAACCCTTCAAGCTTGTGATGACTACCATGTCGAATACTGATATATAAATACATGTACAGCTCTCACTCTGTGATAAGTAACAAATCCAGCCTGTTCTTGTAATCTTTTCTGCTGGGCTTTGAGATGCAGTTTCATTTGTCCTCACACACTTGGCAACTGCACTTGAAACTCACTCGTCATTACAAAATCTATATACAAACAATAAGCTCTGCATCTCTAAGTATTTCCGTAACTACGGAAGTGAAAGTAGCAGATGACAGAAGCCTCCAAATAGTGTATTTAAAGACTACTTCAGAAAAAGCAGCACTTAAAAACTGACAGTTTTGTTTGTCACACACGCAGCTTGAATTCAGCCATCCAGAACGAGGTTCTATATAAAAACATATATAGGATTATATATATAGCAGTCACATACGGTCACGTGAGGGAATGTTTACAACTGGGGAACAAGTTCCGTCCCTTTCAGCCATCAGTGATAAACATTAGTTAAATTAATGGTTAATCTAGAGCCATTAGCTGCTGACATCAAGAGCTGTTCTGTGATACCACTTTCGAAAGAGCCCTGCCCTGTTTCTCCCCCATAAGACCGTGTGTACTTGCTTTGTTATTCCCTCAAGCTAACCCTAAAGCCGTGTTTATTGTTTAAAGAAACCAAAGACAAATGTTTTATTAAATTTTACTGCAATATCAGAACAAAACACGGCCTTTATTCTTAAATAAACACGCCGGATTAATCTAATCTACGTCTGCTTGCACAGTACAGCTGAGGGCTTTGCACAGAGTAACAAACGAAGCAGACACACAACAGTCTTCACGTTCATTTTTGCTTTGATCTAGAACCTTTTCCAGACCAGAAAAGCGCCGGCAGAATATTTCGGCTCCCTGGGAATTCATACTTCCACGAGGAAAACCCCAACCTAAGCGCTAGCCGGCGAATGCGCCTCGCCGCTGAGCGAGCCGCGAGCACCTCCACAAAGCAAACAAACATCAGGGCTGGATGCGCGGCAGCTCCCCGCGGGAGGCACCTGTCCGGCGGGGACACGGCGCCGCTCCTCCGGCCGGCGCTCGGCGAGCGGCACCTTCGCCCGGGG
>WEIU01007843.1:1558734-1597427 GCA_013389925.1 Aegithalos caudatus | reverse complement strand
CCGCCTCGCGCTCCGCCCCGCCCCAGGTCGCCTCACGGCCGCACGCGCCGGGGCACGCCGGGTCACGGAATCACGGAATTACAGAATCGCAGAATTATAGTCACAGAATCACAGAATCACAGAATCATCACGGCTGGAAGAGATCTTTAGGATCACCTAGTCCGGTCGTCCCCGCAGCACTACCACGGTACCCCTAAATCACCAAACCACACCACCCAGCAACATGTCCAGAAGCCTCTTGAACACCTTCAGGGATGGTGACCTCCCTGGACAACCTATTCCAATGCCTCACCGCCCTAAAAATGACAAATTTTTTCTGTTTAATCTGAATCTCAGTTGTCTCAGTTTATGGCCATTTCCTCTGCTCCTGTCACTGCAGGCATGTCAGAGAAGACTGGTCCCCCCTCCCTGCAGTGTCCTCTCAGGTGATTGTGGAGAGCAATGGGCTCTCCTCCAGGCTGAACAACCCAGCTCCCTCAGCCATTGCTCACAAGATGCCTTTCCTAGACCCTTCACGAGCATCGTTGCCCTTTGCTGGCCACACTCCAGCCCCCCAATGTCCTTTCTAAAGTGAGAGGCTCAGAACTGAGCACAGCACCCCCACCAGTGCTGAGGACAGGGCTCAGGGCAGTGCTCAGTGCTACAGCCCAGCTGTTGGGGGGCTGGCGTCAGGGCCAGAGTTGGAGATGGAGCCAGGCCTGGAGCTGGTGTCAGAGCCAAAGCTGGAGCCTTATGGCAGCGCTCAGCCCTTCCCCACCTGCCAAGTTCCATTTTCCAGGCATCTGCAGCCGCTGCCCTGAGCATGGTGCCCTCCACTCCCTCTACCAACCTCCCTGCCTCCTTGCCTCCCTCACAGCCTGGCAGAAATTCCTACCCTTAGGGGAGCTGACCCAACACCTCCCTGCGCCCCTAGAGCACATTGCCATAGACCTGGCTGGGAGAAAGGGGGGTCCTGTCTCCAGGCACCTGCATTCCTGGGATTTGGCCTACCCTGGCTGTGAGCGTCACCACACCATGGGACCCTGTGAGGGTGTAGAAAAGCACAGAGATGACTTTTGGTGACATCCCCACCTCAGTGAAGCTGTGACTCACGCTGCTTGCAGACTTTCAGGTCACTCACATTGAAATCTTTGTGGGATACCTTACTGCCCACTGTGGAGATGAAAAATCAGAGGAGAATGAGGCAAAGTGTGGCCTTTCTTGGCCATTGTTTGCAAGAGATATCAGTTCCTTGCCAGTTTTAAGCGCTCACAGACTGCCTCCTTGGCAAATAGTGGTCTTGGACAAAATACAATAAAAAATTCGTTTTGAGTTGTTGGTTATGAAAAAGAGATGCAAAAAGGTGTTGTTTTCCTTCCATAGGGCAAGTCATGCCATTTTAAGGATTTCTGTTCTAGAGGAAGTATTTTCATTCCTGGGTCTACCCATGTGGTATCACCAGAGGAGCTGCAATAATGGCAGGAAGGAATGAGTCAGCGGGATTCTTATGTCATTTCATACAGAGGCAAAGGGGCATCTCTGTGAATGTACAACACACAAGACATGCTTACACACCCAGCTGCTCTTCAGCCTGTGTCTTTTGCATGGATTCTTTTATGAAAAGAAATGATGAGGCAGAAGAGAACACAACAGCCTGTGTGAGAGTAGACAGTCAGTGACAGGTCAACATCAATGTGCTGAGAGCTGCTGTTTACTTTGGGCAGACAATCACATCTCCAGAAAATCGGATCTCTTCAGTATGGTCAGCTCTGGCCTGATCCTGAGCAGAACTGAGCATTGACATTTCTCACTGGCCTCTCATCAGCCTCTCTTTACATCATGGAAGTGGAATGAAAGGTGTAAGAGCAGACCATCAGATAGCAACTACCCCTTAGTTAATGGCACTGGGACAGGAGAAGTGCTGAGAATATTAGAAGGAAGCCATAAAACCATGCCTGGGGTCCCATTTACCATCAGCAAATGGAGGAAATAACTGCTCTAACTGCCCCCTTTGTTAACAGGCTGACCCGATCTGCTGCTGACCCTCGCTGGGTAACCACGAGCTGTGTCCCTGGAGGATCTGCTCCATCTCATCACAGGAGCTGTACAAAGGTCCATGTCTTACTCATCCCTGCACAGCTCCCGTGGAGATCACCATAAACAAAGCCAAAACAGAGCAGAAGGAGAGTCAAAGCAGTGGTGCTTTAGTCAGTACTGGTGGCTGGGTCTTATCTGGGGCCCTGTGAGCTCACTGCTCAGCTCTGCTGCTGAGGCACCCGCACATCCTGGGGCAAGCCAGTTCTTCCTGCTTCATTTTCCCTCTGTACAAGAGGCAATGCTCCCTGCCTTACTGGGAGGTTGCAGGTAAATACCCTTCTCCAGTCTGGGCATATGGAGGTTGTATGTCTGAATATTGCAATCATTACAATAATATTACCATTAAAACAAAGCAAAGCCCAAGCCCACGAATAGAATTAAATTCTCAGCAATAAGAAGGGTAGCTGTACCAATCAGAGAGAAACCAAATTGACCATGAGACAAGCAGAGAATGGATTAGCCTGTGCTTGACAGATGGTGCCAGGGACTGATGTTTTTATTTCCCTCACAGAGGAGCTTAGAGGAAGGAGGGGTAGGGGAGGGTGAGGTAGGGCACGTTTAATAGAACAAAGCAGCAGGCTGTAGCAGCTCTGCTGAAAAACACTAAAAATACCAAAAGCAATTTCCAATTAGCTTGTAAGGGACATGCTACGTGTCAGCTACAGGGTGAAAAACAGGATCAGCAGTATTGTACCACATGGCACTTTTAATTTTCAAAGCAGCCTAAAAACATTAATTAATTCTCCTCTGACATGGGGAAATGCAGTGCAGTCAGCAGTTTGTTCCTTTACGTCTTATGCCAGGTTTTGGAAAGACCCTGGGCCTTTTCCACAGCTGATTCATATCACAATAGCTCAAATTACTCTGGAGGAGCCAGTCCTCTCTGCAGCACTAGTGAGCAAAAAAGGCTGTGTTCGATCTGGAACTTATTGAACAAGAGAAAAGGGAGATGCCTATACCCAACAGCCTTAGTAA
Organism: Aegithalos caudatus; assembly: GCA_013389925.1. Classification (NCBI taxonomy): domain Eukaryota; kingdom Metazoa; phylum Chordata; class Aves; order Passeriformes; family Aegithalidae; genus Aegithalos; species Aegithalos caudatus. The sequence continues at coordinate 1,594,376 of WEIU01007843.1, read as the reverse complement.
GACCCACCTTTAATATTTGCCCCATCTAGAGCCATTTTTCAGTGCTGTGAGCAACTCTGTAGGAAGCATTTCAGGGAGAATTGTGTAACAAAGGAGTTAATCACAATCTCAACCACCAACATACTAATCTAATTAAAACCTGTGACAAAACTTCAGTGGAATTCAGCAGGACCTGGGTACATCCTACTGAATGAGTGTCAGGGCTTGGGGGCTGATTGTGCACATATTCTCCCTTTAAAAAGAAAAACTTACAGCTCAGAGGTTTTTGTTCCTGCTCCATTTCCAGAAGCACTAATAATCTTTTGGTACGCTTGTGGATTCCTGTGTGGCAAAGTTAAGCCTACCAAACCAGGAATGCCTGAGGTGGGACAATGATGCAGTGGGATTTTCCACTGCTGTTCCTTCCAGGATTTCTGGCAGCAGAGAGGAGGCAGCTGAAATACAGAGCCAGGCTTACAGGCTGTGATCTCTCTGGGAGACAGTGTGCTCCTCACTGCCCCCTCTGTGCCTTCTCAGCTTTTCCTCGCATCAAAGATGGTTCATACCACAAACTGCTCTTGTTATTTGGCAATGGCTACTGATAGCCTGTGTTTTTCAGAGGAGATGGTACAGCTTGCACTTCATTCTCATAAGGTAAGCCTACTGATACACACAAAAAAGTAATTGTCTTTCATTTGATATCACAAGCAGACTCTGCTTTTGGCTCCCCTGAAAGCTGACACAGGCACAAGTGCTACTTACAGATACTTTTCCAGATGGTTGTATTTTTTGCCAGGGGAAATTATTTGTACAGTTAATCCCAGCATCAAAAGATGAAGGTCAGTGATGAAGCAGTCCCTCCACACCCTTTCCATAATGACAGAGCCGGTCTCACTACCCTGTCACCATACCTAGTAGCTGTTGGCCAGGTTTTAAAAGGCGTTTAAGTGCAAAGCCCCACAAGACCCAGGAGCCATATTAGAGAAAGTACTTAAAGGCCAAGAGGGCCTTTGAAATTCCATGCCATTATTAAGACATCAGGAATGGAGCCAGTGGGCAGGCCTGGTGCCAGGGAATGCAGAGCGGTGTCCTGCAGGAGCGGGAGCCATCGCTGGGCACGGCAGTTCAGGGAGGCCGGCAGACGGACACAGCCCCCTGAGGCCAGGCACTCAAGCCTCACTGCCGTGCCCCAGCAAAGAAAGCAAAGTTGCTAAGGGTGATGGATGGGGGTACAAACATACCACAGTGGGCCAAGGATCTTGCAGGGTTTTTCATTGCTGAGCCTTCTCTTTTTGGTCCTCCACAGTGAAGGACAGTTACTAAAATAATGAAGACTTTCAGGTTTAAGTCTGCAAGTCCCGTCTCACAAATTCTGTCCAGTGGCAATGCTCTGCAATATCACATATGTTATCACTTTCCTTTGGAGGAGATTTTGTCAGGTGTCCAACTCATGGATGGCAGCCATCTGATTATACTTCCTCCACACAAAGCTTGGTGTGATGCACGTGTGTTTGAGTAGAGAGAAGATGCCATGGGGTGGTGCCCCACTGACCCCACTGATTCAATGAGCCAGCTGCCAACTCCCCTGTATTTTAAAGAAGGTGATTTCGAGTGAGCTTTTATCCTCAGCTGAGAAGGTAAAGCTGAAACCATTCCTTTGGCACAGAAAAACATCACAACAGCTGTCTACCAGGAGATAAACTGTTCGGGGGAGAGCAGCTACTCCAACCCACGTGGACTTCATCAGACAGTCTGGGCTGTCCCTATTGTTTGTGAGCACTGGGTGAGAACAAAGACAGATTGGGCTAGAAAGGGCCCCATGCAGAGACATTCAGAGCCTGTACAGAACAGGACAATTTAATGTCTGCACTGGATTGCTGAGGTTTTTTATATAATCAGAGGAATCTACTAACTTGAGAATATATAAATGTACACACACCAGAGGCCCAGTGAATTCCCCTAACTGTTTCAGTTTTGGTTGCACTTCCCAAAAGATGAAAATGGTTTGTTACAATTGTCACTTCACAGACAGGAGAGTGAGAAGAAATCTTTGTGGTATTGTCAGTCTTTTCCATTCACTGTTCCTGGAGCTCTGGGTGGAGTTTCCCAGCCTTAGTCAGCACAGTATTTCCTCAAAGGTCTTGAAACTGTTCAGTATAGCTCTGTTAGACTTTTAAAAGTTAGACTTTTAACAGTACCACCCCCTGCTTAGGAGGCACACTTCTGAGTGTCAAAGGTGAGCCTATTTAAAGGAAAACAGCCAGTTCCACTCTAGGCTTACTACTCTCTTTTGGGTAGATATCTTTCACAGGTATCTACCCAAAGACATTTATCAAAGATGCTAAATTCAGAGGGAGCAGAGTGAAAAAGGCAAGCAGAGCCTGGGGGAAGAAACAGGTGGCCCACATGAAAAGAGGAGACAGAAGATGCAAGGGAAGGGGACAGGACACGGAAATCTACACAGTAAACAGCTTCATCCATACCGCTGAAATGGTGGGGCAGAGACTTGTTTTGTGATGTTTTTGACATCCTAATAATCCTTAGTCCTTGTCAAACGGTCGGACAGAGAAGGTACAATGCATGTGACACAGGAGGAGAACTCAGCAGATGTGTGCCTGTTCTCCAGGGTGGAGAAACCTTGAGAAGGGGGACTTCACATCTGGTTTCTGTCCAGCAGCCGTGACATGTGGGTGGCACCACTCCCTGCAGGGACAGTGTGTTTCAGCAAGTGCAGCCTGTGAGAGGACCCCACACCTGAGGAAACAGAAAATGCCCAGCTCCCTTCTGCAAGTGCTTCTGAGGTTTTCGAGGGGGCTGTCCCTCAGAGCCCAGCTGCACGGCTGACTAAACAGTAATGTGTTTGTCTCTGGGGCAGCCTAGGAAAGATGATCCATGGTTTATTCTCTCCAGGGCATTCATGAGACCTCCACAGAAGTGAGAAAGGATTTCTTTCCTTCCCAGGTGCGATAGTAACAAAAGGGAGGAAGCTCTCTGCAGGTCTTCCATCAGAACATACAGTATCATGCACACAAAGATTTTCAAGTAGTTTGTTAAGCTGAGTAAGCAATGCAGTTCTTGCTGCAGCAATAAAAATTAGGAGTACAAGAGAGTACAAGCAAATGATCTGAAGCCTCTTGTCCTGCCAGAGGGAGATTGGCAGGGTTAGGCCAGAAGCACAAGAAAAAGAGTCTTCAATTTGTGTGCTTTTGTCTTGGTTTAGGGAAAATTTGGGAGGAAACTTCTGAATAGGGTTCTTTTGGGAAGCAAACTTAAATGGCCCTTCCCATATTTGGTTTGGGAAAAAATCTCTTTCAAGAAAAAGTGGAAAAAACTATTTCTTTAACAAACAAAGTGCCTACAAGCATAGAGAATGAATAATATGAAACAATAAAACTTCTCATTGTTCTGAAGTGAGATGGCAAACTCAGAACATCTCTGCTGTGGGCTGCAGCTCAGTGTACACAGTCTCTTATCAGTCCTTCCAGCGCTGGAAAATGCTGTCCTGGGCCCTAGTGGGCCATAGCTGTGAGCTCCTGGTGCTCTTCTGGGTTTTTCAGTCTAGGACAGGTTTAAACAGTCCTGAGAAAAAAGAGGAAATAAACAGTCTAGGGAAATTCTCTGCTTTAGTTAGCTAAAACTGTCTCTCTGTCTGTGCTAAGATGACACAGTCCAGGAGCCAGAATGCATAGGAGTGAGTGCAGTTTCTGAAAACAAACTCCATGCTTTTCTCCCTCTTTGCTCTTAGATCTAGTTTTAAAGGTACAGAACTTAATATACAGCATAAACAGAACAGATGACTGGGGATACAAGCATCATAAAGTCACCCCAGGACAGCTTTCCAGGCTCCATTTTGGATGAGAGCCCAAAGGAAGGGTGCTTGAGGGTTTTCATGTGGTCAGTTACTTGTGTGGTGAGTAATGTAATTATTCAGCACATGTGACTGGCCTTGTGCAGGGCAGGATCTGAGTTACACTGGCAAAGGACTTTTAGTAAAGGTAGCCTGAGTCACTTATAAGCCAGTGAAACAGGTGAGAACAAGGAGAATAAGAATCACTGCAGTTCTAAACTCAGGTGGACTCGCAAAACAGTAGCATGGGATTCATGTAATCAGCCCACAACATGCCTGATTCAGTTTTCTCATTTCACTCCACATGCAGATTGCTCACATTTGACAGAGGTCAGCAAGGTCCCTTCCTAGGTTTGCAGGACATGATGTGAGGGGGATATTTGCCTTCATACATGATTATGCATCAACAAGTGCAATACAGGCAGGCAACAGGGCATCAACAGTACAAGGAGCTGAGCTGCAGCAGTGACCACTTGATATGGGACCTGTAAACTCTATCACAGGATGGAGGGCATGGCAAGCTAGGCCCTTGAACAGGAAGTCTTTAGGGAAAGAGGTGGATACTCCATGCATTTGGGGGGGGGCAGAAAGCAGGAACAAATCAAAAAAGCACCCCAGTAACTTGCCAATAAAGCATGGATGAGTATTTCATCATACAGTTGTTGCATCACTATTAGTCAAGCTTCTAGGCATCTGCTAGTGTGACAGCTATTTATTATTATTACAGTGTTTAGACAGATTTCCAAAAGGCATCACGTGGGTGCCTCAATCCCATTCATTTCAGAGAGACTTAGGAACTTAGCTCATAGTGCAGCCTCAGCCTGGAATGTGGGAGGCTACATCAGAGATCACACCTTCATGAATCTCTAAACAGCAAAAAACAAATGGACTTTCACGGGTACCCTATTAAAATCTAGACCAATCAATCTATTTTGGAAAGACTTGTTAGACTGAACGAATTAACCACTCAGCCCTTGAAAGCCACATAGTGGAAAACATCCTCCAAAGTGTTTGCCAGGGCCCAGCAATGGCCTGATGTTCCCAGAGGGCAGGCAAGCCAGCAGCTGGAGGCAGAGCCAGCACAGTAGAGCTCTCAGGAATGGCACCTGGTCCCACAGGAGCCAAACACAGCCAATGGTGAGGCCAGTCAGTGCAATTAAGGTCTTTGAGTGCCCTCACAGCCATGACTATATTTTAGAGGTAAATGGCACAAGGAAATGGATAATAGAACAGATTCATTTGAATTTCTTGCAGTACAGCACTTACGTTGGAATTTCCTAATTCTTGTTTTTCAAGAACTCAGCTATTATAATTTAGTGTGATTTTTCTCCATGGAAATATAGTGATCTCAGTCTGGTGGAATCTCAGGTTCAAATCTGATCAGTTAGCAAGAGAAACATGTCTGATCTCATTCCAATCCTTTGCAGATTTTTACCAAAAAAAATCATGCAGACACTTGGCAGCTTCTAACTCAGTTTGAGAAGATCCAATTTTAGATAGTTGAGAACAAACTAATTCAAGAAGAGGCACATCACAAGGACTGGGATGCTTTTAAACTTGATACTCAATTGACCTGTGTTTTCCTCTTTTCCTGTCTCCCAGTATCAATTCAGTAATGGTCTTACAGAGCACTTCTGTGCTTCTCCTTCCCTGACAGATAAAATCTAGTAGTCAAACCTGCTGGGGATTTCGTCTTTGTCTGGATTTTTCTTTTTTTTTCCTTGCTACCTTAAGCAGAGAAGCAAACTCAGACGCTCACAGAATGCAGACAGTGTAAATGCCTGTGGGCAAAGGGAGCAGGTTTCTTCCAGGTCGAGTAAGTCACGAGCAAACGTGTTTCTGTGTGGAATACTTGTTGTGGGTAGCTTCCAAAGGAATAGACCAATGCAATGCTCCATCCCCCAAAATAGCAAGCAAACAAGATAAATCCAGACACACATGAAAAAATAGGAACTGATTAAACACAAGGAACAGCTCAGAACTAGGGATAGGAAAGCAAAATGACAGAGCCAAGAAATGGATTAAAAAAATTAATTGGTCGAATCAGTTTGAAACACCAGGAAAAGCTTTCTTTCCCTGGCAAATTCACTAGAGCAACTGATCAGTAACAGAAAGGAGATTGAGCCATGTGTCAGGCAGGTGAGTTTTCTGTGTTTGTTAATTATCCCCGGCTTCTGAAGGCGCTGTTAGTGGCTATTGATAGCGTGTGACACATCCCTCCTGCCCACATCCCTCACTTCGGGGACAGCGATGCACACATGAGCCACGTTAGGTTGCCACACGGCAGCCCACATAGTGGCATCCGCGCTGGCTCACTGTCACTAATCCTTGTCGTTCCCTGCTGCAGAGGGAACACGGTGGCTCTCGGGGCAGGGGGTGGGTGTCCGTGCGCAGTGACTCACGGGGGGCCTTCCCCAGCCATTCCCGGGGCGTAAACACAATTGGGACAGGGCAGGAGATGGTTGTTAAACGATCCATTTAAGTTAATCAAGACTTCATTAATCGCGGGTCTTTATCTTGGGTGACCTGCTGGATTTTCTTTTGTGTTGCATTGCTCTGTCTACAATTGACTCATCACACTTGAGTGCAGATGATACTTAGTCGTGTCCTAGCTATTAGATTACTGCTCTGTGGTTTGTTTTATGTGTTCCCCCATTCTTTGGCCCAAACATTCATTCATTTGCATGTAGGCAGGGGCAAGTTCCAGCTCAGAGTCAGCTGTTCTACACAGCAGTCTGGGTAGTGCTGGGGAAAAGCTGAGAAACAAAGTAAATTGGAACCCAGAGATATTTATCTTGTCACCGCTGCTTAAAGTAAGCAAAATGAGCAAACAGTGGGTTGAAATAACTGTGTATAGAAACCACTTGAAAATAGCCTGAGGTGCTTTGTTAAGGCAGACCACCTTACAAATGAGACCTTTTATGCATATTGCATGCAATATCATAACTCAATGGTTTTCTTGCCTAAAGCAAATCAGCATTTGGAAGTTTTCTGACAGGCTGTTTGTCCTTGCTGTGCCACGGCTTGATTCACCACTGCTTTGCTTTTTGTGGAGTCATTTAAGCCTGGGCTAAGTTATGCGATCCCTCCTCTCTGGGAGAGTGTTGTAGAATTATAAATACTCAACATGAGACAGGACAGTTTATAAATCAATTTTTGGCTCCTGAACCAGCTCTCAAACTGAGAGCCAGAGCATCGAGGAATTTTTTCCTACCAGCTGAGCAGGACTCAACTTTCCAGCTAACACTGGTGCTTTTCCTCATTTCTAGAAATCAGCCTATGTCAAGTGGAAAGGTAAACATAGGAAATAATTTCCTGACATTGCTGTCCTGGGAGTTTTCTGCATAACTGTTGGAGCTGTAGCAAGACTGAGCTGTGGCTTGGGAGGGAAGAGGAGGCCATTTGTGCTATGGTGAACAGGAGAGGAGGTCTCCACATGGCACTCAGAAAAGTCTATGTCAAGAAAAAGGTTGGCAAAATGCAAGGACTGTGCTGTTAGTCCTGCAAGCAAATCACCTTTAGTGTTCTGTGTGATGGTAGAAACACATCTCAGCTGTTTTTTTCTATACAAACCCATGTATTAAAGTAGAAGGGAGGTAAAGGAACTGGTTACATCCAGGCAAAGAAGTCAGGCATAAACAGCCCTTCAAAGCACAGAAGCAGCATGCACAGAGATGTGGTGAATAGGTGCAGGTTCCTTCTCCTGTGTCCTGTTCTTGCTGTGACTGCAGACTCTGGGGACCCACCCTGCACACAGTGCACACTGCCTTACACTCTCACAGGCATCAAGGACATCAATTCCAAGCTTTGTACACAGATATTTTCTATATCTTTCCTATTTCAAGCCATGCTCCTGCCCTCCAAGGCCCTCAATGGGACCTGGGAGCTGAAAGGGAAACATACCAGATTGCAGTTGTGAACACTCCTGGATATAGCCTTTAGAGCAGCTCTGATGCTTGAGAGAAAGGGGTTAATCTGTTCCCAGCTGGGAGCAGTCTGCAGGCAGGGATTTGCAAGGCAGTAGGGGCTGGACCAGATGTGAGGGCAGTGATTAACTCACCGCCTGGATCACTGAGGAGCTGTGCGTAATTGGCACCTTATTTTAGCAGCCTTTAGGATCCAGTCTATAATTAAGAGTTTAGATTAAATTCACCCTGATTTGAAAGAGAGAAGCTGAGAAAACAGGGATTGTCTGGGACCATAATGGCCTGGGCTTTATCTCTTCTTGAAGGGGAGGGAAGGAAAGCTTTAGGAATCTAGCCATTTCTGTCACAGAGTTACTCTGATTTTGTTAGAGTCAAACAGGAGCTTTTACTACTCAAGGCAATGTGAATTCTCATAAGTGCTTATGTTCAAAAGGAATGATTCATAGATATTTATTTTTATTTAAAGATGAATTGTTTTCTGGGGGATTTAAATCTTTCTTGACAGTGTTTGTAACTTGACATGCCACAAAGCAGGGCTGTCACATAGCAATTGGAGGATAACACTGAGGAGAAACTGGCTATTCTCCTTGGGCTGTCTGGATGGGAAGGAGCTGCAGACAGTGAACAAACAGAGCCATGAGAAACGCTGCTAGAATCAACCTCAAGAGGTCACCTCTGTTGCTAGGCAGGATCTGCTAACACAAGCAAGGAAAGGAAAATTAACCTCAGAAAATAATTTCAGCTTTAATAATTCAGGCTGGTGCTGACACTTAGGAATGGATTTGATCTTTAGATGCAGATTTTTATAGTGAATGGAACCTTCCCCCTTTATTTTTCTTTCCTATCCCAGTTCACTTTGAGTGGGGAATGATTCTCAGCCCAAGCTCATGATTGATTTTGTCTGGAGTTGACATCTCTGCTGGTGGCCCCCAACGTGATCCCACCAGTGGAACTAAACCACCTGGAAAATTTGGGCCAGGAGACCTTGTGTGGACAGCCCTCTGAGGGGGGATAGCACTTTTTAATTAACTGGCAGGAACCATCGGTGGGGAATGATTGCCAGTTCCATCTGAGGGGAGCAATCCCAGCTGCAGGCTGTAATTCCTGTCACCTATACAGTGGAAAAATCTCCCAGCGTTAGCCCTTTTTTTCCTCTCAGAGGAGCTAAAAATATGCTCTTTGAAAATAGAGTGATACTGGTTTGAAATGGGAGAGGGAAGAAGCAGAGATATCTGGGACCTATGTGGAGGGCACACTGACAAATTTCCAGTGTTTTCAGGGACAGCAGTTCACAGGGAGTATTCGGTTCTGAAAATCATTGTCATCTGTCCCATAACTAATTATGTGAGTGGATTAGTCACTGCTGGCTTTGGCAGGGCTTTTCATTTGATTTCCAAAAAGAGGCTGCAATCTTCAGTCCTATCTTGCCTGCTTGTGGCTCACTGGCCAAGAAAAGGTCGATGAAGACAACAGAGCACTTGTCTGGGCAAGGGACAGGAAGAATATTGAGTGGCATTTTGGGGGGCAAAAGGAGAGCTCTTTCTGTTCACTCTGTTCACATTAGCCTCAGACTGTTTCATTTCGTTTAGGTGGGGGGTTTTGTTTGGGTTTTTTTTGTTTGTTTTTGTTTGTTTGTTTTTTGTTTTTGTTTGTTTGGTTTTTTACTCTGTACAGTGAGAAGCTACTGGATTAAGTTAAAAGGTGAAACTATGGACTTTCTTGGAAAAAAGTGTAAAACACTTCCTGCTTTTTGAGTTATAGGGTCCTGATATCAAACCAAGATGGCTTGCATTAGGCTAATGAGGTGGAGCTCACTCTGGCAGCTCAAACCTTCCTGCTGCAGAGCAGGACTGGTGCCTGCCCAGCAGGAAAATGTGAGGCTGCCAACTTGAGCCAGCTCAAGAGCTGCACCAAGGCCAGCTGAGCCATCTCACCAGCCAGGCAGCCTGGGCAGTGGGGTTTGGTAACCTCCTCAGTTGTGCTGGTGAAAATCATCTCAACTCAATGCCCACCATCCAGTGGGAAGCTTGAAGCAACAGCAGCAGCAGCAATATGTAACAGAGAGGGCTTGGGAGTGTCTGATTGTAAATCCTGGGAAGCCCTGAAGAAGCCTTGCACTCAGATATGAATGTGGTGGCCCTCTTTCATACTTCCAGCAGATGTTTATCCAAAAGCCATCAACTGCTGTTTGCAAAGGGATAAAGGGTGCAGGAGTCACTGAGGTATCTCTTACCTAGATTAGGGTTTAACCATTTTAAGTGTAATTGCAGTTTCCACTTTAAACGGCTCTTGGTTACCTACTTAATTTTTCATGCTTCCACTTTTCTGAAGGGTCTGCAGATCCTCCAAATGCAATGAAAAATGCTGCCACCTTTAATCAGGATTGATTCCCTGAAGAAAGCACTGGGAAACAGCATTTAGAGACAAGAGCTGAGCATGCTGCATTTGCCAACCAAATGTTGGGATATTTTCTTCCGTACTGGGCTCCACCAGTAGCTTTTATTTACAGGTGTAGAATTGGAAAGAACACAGATTGGGAGTAAACAGCATTCAAAAATCATGTTGAGATTTAGCATCCTATATTTCAGGGAAGGACGCACAAGGAAAGAAAAAACAGAAAACGAGGTAAGGTCAGATCACATCAGTGGCTGCTGGGTGAACCACAGTTCTCTCTGACATCCCAGAAAAGAGGAATTAAAAGGCATGATTTGAAGGAGGGTAATTTGCATATGTTTGTTTGCAGGTAGTTTGCAGGGAAGAAAAAATGATGATGGCTGCAAGAAGGAAACACCCCATGGAACTGGCTGGTTGCCAAATCCCACCATCAAGTGACTTCTGATAAATAATATAGGCCAGGGTTATGCCAGATTTGCATTGCTTCCACGTGCACAGAGGAGAGAAATAATGGCCCAAGCTGCCTTATTTCTTCAGCAGGTCACAGGACTGCTCCTGTTCTGACAAACCTCTCACTGCTCCACACCAGTTCCCCACTCCCTCTGGGCCCATGAATCTTGCTCTTCCCAGACTGGAAGACAGTTGTGCTGGGGACAGGGAGGACTTTGGACATTCCAGGACAAGTACATGTGTAAGTCACCATCAGGATGGGGCAGTCAGGATACTGCTTACAGCAATCCAGAAAAGCAGCTGTATTGAAGGACCCTTTTAAAACATGAATGGTGTAACACAGGCTGTGCAGAAATGCACAGCTCTTAAGCCTAGTGTTTTTCTGAAGGGGAGGCCCATCAACTGGCTGCAAAATGTGCTCCCTGCTTGCCTTGACTGCCTCTCTCTTCCAGCATCTACCACCTGCAGAAAGACCCGTCACCCGTTTCCCACAGAGCCCACTTGAAGCTGTGAACTGGGGGCTTTCTCTGCATACAGTCCTTGTCTTACTGACCAACTCACTCTGCTCCAAAGGCTGGATTCTGCTGGTGAATCTCCATGGGACTGACATGAGCCAGCACACAGAGGGAAGCCCAAGCTGCTTTGGGTCAATGAGATATTCATTTAGATTCTGCTCTTTAAGATACTTTGCTGCTGTCGCTAAGAGTGATGAGTATGGCAGTATTTCATAGGGCTTCCATGGCTTTGTAGCCAGGAGAGACAAGAGGCTGTAGCAAAAGCCATTGCTGTGCACATGTGAGGCTGCATTTGCTATTCTAAACCAAGAAGGACATTTTAGCCTGGCTTTCTAAGGAAACAAAGCTTATGCTCTCATGCTGCTTTTCCATCTGTTCCCCCTTTGATTGTTCCTCAGCAAATCTGGAGCCCATTGGCCAGTGTCAGCAAAATTTGACCATGGAACAGTGTGCACTTCCCTCTGTGGAGAGATGGGTGGCTTGATTCAGGAGAAGGCAGGGATAACCCAGCTCTTTAACTGGGAAAGGCCAGAGCCAACTGGACCAGAGAGCCAGCTTGGCCTGTCAGCCCACGCTTGGCTCTGGGTCCACCACAGCTTGTGCCCAACCACGGAGGTTGGGTAAGACCTTGGCTACCTTGGCTAGAAACTGTGCCTGGTGGCAAGAGTTTCCTCCCTAATCATTGTGCTAATCAGCTTAACCCTGAAAGATGACATCTAATAAACTTGGACTCTCTAAGAAAATATCCCATAGCTATTTTGTGTTTGAGTGATTCAAAGTATCCTGACAGGGGATTATATATTATTAAACTCCTAATTTTCTCAGGAATTTGTATTTTGGCTTGACAGTATTTTGAGGAACCCCTTTGAGGGATGTCTTTTTGCAGAGCAATTACAATTGTTACTATAAACACATGCCCCTCTCAGTCCCTCTGTCTGATCTCCCACTATCAGGTAAGCAGGCTTAGCCTTCACATGTCCACAGGGATTACTTTATATCTGTCCATAGTGGTGACTGGGATAAAGTGATCTTTTCTGCAAATACAATTTAGCCTTTAGGAAGTTACTGCTTAGTCATGTGTTAACCTCAGCTCTGAGCAGGTGACCAAAGACAGGCAGACTCTAGCTGCAGGCTCCTCTATAAATAAAGAGGAGCATGCAGCTACAGCTGCCTGTGCTCTGCTGCAGGTAAATATTTGTCCATGGAAGCTTGCTGAGGGCAGCTTGCATTTGAATGGATGATCACAAATCCCCACAGGAGACTGCAATAAAAATGATTTGGTGGCATCATATGCCACAAGGTATTAAGACACCCAGGAAAAAAAAAATAGTCCAGTTCATTATCTCAGTGACAGGTTGTTGACACAGAAAAGCAGTATTTGATACCAGAGACTCAGATAATGAAGTGTCAGAAGCCAGCTCAGGAGACCACCAGTGTCTACCTCCTAGGCTAAGGCAGGAGCAAGTACTTCAGGATCATCCTAAGCATATTTTAAATATCTCAAATGGCAAAGATTCCACAGTCTTCCTAGTCAGGCATAACATTTGTGATATACTTTCTTCCTAATGGGTATTCCATTCTCATTCTCTGAGCTGCATCCTCCCTGAAGTGTATCCCTCCTCTGACTTTGATTACAACTGTCCCAGTTTTCAGGAGCTGCTTTCCTATGTCCCAGTGACTTTCCTAGGTTGTAAATATGACCATCAATAATTTTGAATATCCTGTTTTCCCAATACATTCAGGATGGGGATCACTCCTGATTCCAGCTTTTTTCAGATTTCCTGCTAATGAAAAGAGAGAACTGCACTTCCAGACTCCTTGCAACAGCCCTGGAATTTTGTGTAGCCACAGCAGGTTGACTGATCTACTCTTCATCCTTACTTATCTCTGCTCCTTTGTGTTCCTGTATGTGGTGATGGAAACTAGTGCAGAGGGTGTGCAGAGCCCCAGATGGGGCAGAAACATCAGCACCCATTGAAGAGGCCACTCAGCAGAACAGACTGGGGCATGTTCAACAAAGGGGGGTAACTCGGGTGAGACACTGCAAAAGCAGAGAGCAGAAGAGGAAAAAAGGGGTCACCACATCACCCCAGCACCATCATCACCCCTTGCCACTGCTTTGCCAGACTCCTCTGTCAGCAGCACCAACCCCAAGTTTCTTTGCCCCTTAAAGCCTTTTGTGGTCTCTGTTCATGCAGTTCAAGTGCCTCCATTTAGCAAAGCACAACACTCTCATTGATAAGGTGTTTTTTTCCACACTGCACCATGCAGCAAAGGAGCCCCTCTTTATAAATACCATGACATCACCTTCAAGGTCATCCTGTAAATTTTTTCCTAAAATTATTTGTCACAAGCTCTGTGGAAAACACGGTGAGAATGAGGCTGATGGCATGCATTAAATACACTGCCAAGCACGGACCTCTGCTCTGGCCCTCCACTTTGAGCATGGCTGACCTGTGAGGAGCAACTCTGTGGTGTTGTATATCACACTGGGCTGGGTTGCTGGCACATGGGCCACATTTCTCTCTTATCTTAGCACCATGGGCACCCCAGTACAAAACTGGAGCCCTGAGCTGAGACACAGTTAATAAGCAAGTGGGTTACAGCAAAATGGAGAACGAGTATCAGTCCTTTTAATGTCAGAACAGTCTCGAAGCTTTGTTAATACAATTTCAGTATTATTCTTTATGAAATAAACCTGTTTAACCAAGATGACCAGACTTTTCCCCTCTCTAATTTTAATGTGGTTTTATAAAATAGATACATTTGGCATGTCATCTGGAAACATTAACCAGGGAGGTTAAGAGGTGAGGCTCTTGGGTTTAAAGCATCCATTTAGTAGATAGATAAATGAATTGACTAAGTGCTACCCCATTTGTCATAGGGCTATTACACCTGATTTTTTTTTTTTTCTGGGCTAGTTATAAGCTATTAGTTAATGGGGTAGAATTAGATTTTTACAGAACTCTGTGCAGATAATTTTCTTGGAAAACATTTTGAAGAGCCTGCCTGTCCAGAATATGAGATGTGATGTTTCACTGCTGTCTGATGGATTGGTCCTCAAACAGCAGGACTGCAGCTGCAAGTGGTAGCCTGTGGCTCCTCCATTAGAGTTTCTGTATTAGCACAAGAGAGCTGTAATAAAGAGAAATGACATGTTAATGTGCAAGTAAGTTCAAAGTCCTCAGATCTGAGCATCATGGGACATTAAGGAAATTTAACATTTGATCTAGAACAGGGCTGCTTGGCTGGGGGAGCCTCAGGTCCAAAGTCATCACATCTTAAAATTCTGTGTGCAGACTGTTTAACTTGGGCTCATCTGTCCTCCTGAGATTAATCCAAATAAAGAATAATATCAAGGTAACTTCCTCACAACAGGATCCCAGAGCAATGGAGAGTCAACTCCAACAATATAAAATACTAGGTAGTATAAAATCTGGCTGGATATAACAGTGTCAAATATAACAAAAGCTATCCTGCACCAGTGGGCATAGAAGTAGGAGCAGATCTACCATTTTCCCTATATTTTCCATTAATATTTTCCTCTGAAAAGCTCCCTGCCTTTCCATATTCTAACATCTCAGTCAGTCTGAGGAAGGTACAGAGGGAAAGTTCTGGGACATTCCAGGGTTATGAGGTATTTAATCTCCAGGACACCTGTATCTGAAGTTGGTTGAGACACTTCAGACAGAAATAGGCCCCATCTTAACAGAGATTAAAGGGAACAGAGGATATTTTCTAGTGGACAATAGACAGGATTCCACAAAATCACCACCAAGGCATCACAGACAAGCCCTTTTTTTAATTTTTTTTTTTTNTTTTTTTTAGCCTGAGCAGCGAGGCTGAAGGATGCATAAAACACAGAAGGGCTCTGCATAAAGACAGAGGCAATTCCCTATACACTCAGCAGGGCCTATTTGCCCCAACAAGAGGTTTAGAAGCAGGTGGTGTTATTCCTTCAGTACATTTCTCCTTTGATGCTCTTTTTTTTATCAAGCAACAGTGATCTCTCTCCACAGTATATCCTTGACCTTACATTCCCAAACTCTTAATATAATTCTATTTTGCTCTTTACTCCTCTCTTGTTATATTTTCCTTAGCAAACAGAGTCTCATGATGTTCTTTGTGGCTGGGAGGAGCTCCCTTAGCACAACCCCAAATCTCACTGTTCTGTTAAAATCCTACTCAGGAAGCCCAAATGCCTGAACAAAGGCTGGCAGCATGTATGCTGACGTGCTGCTGTCATGTTTTAGGCCCCAGCCATGCTGTGCTCAGGTTTTTTCTCTGCCTTCAAAACTGTTTGGGAGAATCTTGGCCATTTTGCTCTGTGTAGGCAGCTGAGAGGATTGGGTACTCTGATTGGCACCCCTGTGTTTTATGAACAAAATATTACTATTGTGAATATCATGCTGCTTTAGAACCTCATCTTGACAAGTTCAGTCATGCAGAACTGAAAGTGGACTTGTAGTTGAGGTCCAAAATAGCCTGTGAATGCCTCACCAGGGAAGCTGGGATGGCAGTGACCCAGCCTCCTGGCAGGTGCTCATTTCTTTCACATGGAGCTGCTGTTGGAGGTCAGGACCACTTTACTGGAACATGATGTGACTGCATCACTTCTGTCACAGTACAAAGAACAGAGTCATCCCAGTGACACTGAGAGTGGGCCTTTCAGTGAGGTGAATAAATAACAGACTCCCTCACTGGAAACCTGTAATGATGTCAGTACAAACCAGGAGATAACAAGAGGAGCTCCCGGTTACCATATCAGATGTATTCTCTCTCTCTCTCTCTCTAGATTTTGTCTCAGAAAACCCCCACCACTTTTTTGGGGGGGTCCTGCAAAATGCAAGCATTCAGTTTTGAAACTGATGCCCATCAAGTCATGGAAATATTGGCTGAAAGTCCCCTCTGCAGGTTTCCTAGTGCAAATGTCTTCTCTGAAGTCCAACCTGGCTGTCCCAAACAGCAAACTTTGGATCCGTTGTATTGTCCACTGCTCCTGAAAAGTATCTGCTGTTTGCATCTGTG
Organism: Aegithalos caudatus; assembly: GCA_013389925.1. Lineage (NCBI taxonomy): Eukaryota > Metazoa > Chordata > Aves > Passeriformes > Aegithalidae > Aegithalos > Aegithalos caudatus. Next base: position 1,578,237 of record WEIU01007843.1, on the reverse strand, counting down.
CTGGGTGGTTGTGGCCACCTCCAGCTCACCTGTCCCCAGCCTAAGCAGGCCCAGCTCCCTCCAGCTCCCTGAGGGGTACATCCTGCAGCCTCCTGAACACACAGCAGCCCCACTGGGCCCTGCCAGCTTCTCCACATCCCCCTTGACCTGGGAAAGGAAACCAAGGCTGGACACAACCCAGGTACAGCCCCCCCACCACCAAGCAGTCTGGAATAAGTAACTTCTGTCAGAGCTGGCTGTCCTCCCCAGGAGCACACACAGGCTTGCTTAGGAAGGAGTTGCTGCCAAAGGCAACTGGATTCTTTTTACTGATGAAGTTGTCCAGTTGCTTTTTGAACCTCTGTAAAGGTTTGAAGCTAAAATCTCCTCCAGCAAGGAGTTTCATGGATTTCTTGCAGTTTGTGAAGGACCACTTTCTCCTGCTTGTGGAGAGCTTGCTAATTGCAAGTTTCATTTCTTGTTCTCATAGAAGAAAGCACAATGAACCATTTATCATCCCCCTGCCCTTCCTGATTTTATCTCTATAGAAGGATAACAAAAGAAGACAAAAATACATGAGGAAGACAAATGCTATATTCTCCTTTTCTCTCCCTTTATTTCCTGAAACATGTGACTCCTCACACTTCATTTGAACGTCACCTTTGGAGATTGTCTCCCATTGTTTCCTTCTCCTTTGTCTTCATTACCCTCCACCAGTGATCAGCAACTAGGAGTAACTGAGGCCACAAACAACTCATTTCCTGCTCATTTACCTGTGTTGTTCTGGCAATTGCTTAATGGCAACATATGACTTACTGACACAGTTTGGACCACAATGTTAACAAGTTTAATTCCTTGCCTTTGAAGGACAGGCTAATACAATTTTCCTCTGCATTCCTCCAGGCCATAGAGTCAAGAACAGCCACAGGCAGAGGTGCACTCAAGACCCCCAGCTGCATTATCATCTGAATTTCATTAGGATTCTGAATAGTGCCGCTGATGAAGTTGACTGGGGGAAAAAAAAGCAACTTAATCTGTTAAAGAGCTGCAAAAAAAGCTGTAATTCCTTCTGAAAGATTGTTTTAGCTTCTTGCTCTGCTAATCTGGTGCTTGTGTTTATGAGGACAGTCAGTATGCATCCTCAAGCAACAATTTTAATGTCTGCTCAACATATGCTGTTTACATGATTTCGAAGTCACTGATCTTGCAGAGTTTGACATTCAGCAAAGATCAAGGCCTGAAGGGAAGGAGGCAGCCTGCAGGTTAGAGCCAACTGGCTGAACCCTACAGAAACTAACCCCAGTGTCCAGCAGAGCTTTGCCAGAGGAAGGGGGTCAGGCAGGGACTGAGGGAGGGGTACCTTTCTAAGCCACTCCTCTGAATCTGACACAGGCAAGAAGCCTCCAAGTCCTCAAAATGTTCTGTTCATCCAAGGTTTGCTAGAAAATAAGCTGACCATCTTCATGGAGTGGGAAAACTGATGTGGAGTATAGCTGGTGATGTCCTGCTAATGCCCAAACAAAGGGCTCCCACTCTTCACTCTGTTGACTCAGTTATCCTGAGTCTATCACCAAAGGAGGACGTGTGTGTCCTGTGAACGGGAGGTGATGAGGTTGGAAGAACAAACAGCCGCTGTATGGGACCGGGAATTGTCGGGAGGCCTGACAGTAACCCTTGCCAGGGACTTGACCCGTAACTTATTAACCATCCAAAGCAAACTGAGCTGCTTATTCTGGGCCGTGAGATTAGAGGTGATCTCTGTTTAACACACAGGTGTGCTGTCAGGGAGGCAGTCCGGACCCTGAGGGTTTTTGTGCTGCAGAACCACCCATACAGAGGAAAGTCCCTAGGGGGGCATGCAGAGGTGGAGACGACCCTGCTACAGGAAAGAGCTGAAGGAGACACAAGGCAGCAGCCCAGAATCCTTGATGTGACCCTTTGGATTGACTGAGTGCAAGTTCTGCTCGGATAATGCTTAGCCTACGGTTTAGAAAACAGTTTCTTGCGCAATAGGTTGTAATTCGTAAGGAGAGCTGGATCTTAGTTTTTCCTCCCCAATGCCTCGGTGGTGGTTATTCTCCTAAAATTATTGAATGGCACCACCTTGTGGGTGCTCGGAGGTGAGGAGACTTTTCCATCTTTATTCCATGTGCTAACCCTGCAGGGGTATATTTGAATATCGAGGCATGCAAAGGGTGATTCATTCTCACGCTACTCCTCAAAGACGGGGCATTCATCAAGAAATGCTTTTCTGCTTGTTTGCTGCCAGCTGACAGAAACAGATTTTAGTGCTTAGCGGTTGATTTTCAGAGCTTAACTGATTTTGCCTTTGCTAGAGGTTGTCTTGGAGAACTGTAAACAGATAAAATAATTGACACTTTCCAATTATAGAGTGCAGAGGAAAAACACTGAAATACACATTAAAGATCATCTGCCCAGGATGCCACTTCTTACGTTTTCCCAAGATGTGTCAGCTGGTCCATACACCACACAGTTCCCTAAACTCCTGAAAGTAAGGTGTAGTGGGAGAATTTACCATATGTACTCTTGAGTTTGCCTTTAGGGATTACCCTGGCAATGACAGACAGCACATGTCCTAAGCTGCAGCTTCTGGGAAGCATCAGACATATGTTTTTGAATAGAACAGCCTGTGTACAACGACTCCAAGACTTTCCAGAAAGCACTGGCTACGTGTTGTATATTTTATACAACATTAGGATTCATGTTGTCATGGGTATGCAGCAACCCAGGATGCTAAACAGCAGCTATGGGACAGTGTGAATGTGCATGTATGGAGTACCAGGTTTTTTGGTCAAGCGGGATTATCATGTATAAATCCAAGAAGCCCCATGAAATCTACCCAGACAAGATTTTGCAGAGTGAATAGGATGATGTCCAAAAAGGTTGGATATATTGTAGCTTAAACTACATCAAAAAAATGGAACAGAATCTTAAGCAGAATATAGACAGGTGAGCAGACACATTCATACATTTCTATTGTCCATGGGGAAAAACTCAAAACATAAATAAATAGAAATGGTTAAAATGCCAATTAAACTTTTCAAGCCTGCTTCTCAAACTCAGTTTCAATTTTGAAAAGAGCATTTTCCATTCACGGTATTGACCCCAGCCATGTGCCCACCCAGTTTTTTTCTAGGCAAAGTTACGAGGACTGGATGCAAGGTTGTGCCAGAGATGTGCGGAGACACCATGGGCAGAACAATGTGGTCAAAGCAATGTGGTCTACAAAGTGAGGAGAGTGCCAAGAAAAGGGAGGAGGAAAGCTTGCCCAGGGATTAGAGAGGTTTCTGAGAGGAGGCATTAGGATAGGAGTGGGAAGGCACCAGGCCAGTCAAAGCAAGGCTCTGCAAGGGGAAATTTGCCGTGTGTTCCTGATAACCCGAGGGATCTGCCAGGATAACCCCACCTTAGGTGTTGCATGAGCACAGAGTGAATGACAGTCCTGTCCCCAGAGCACCCAGAGCCTGACAATAGCCCGAGACATGCTGAGAGGAAAGTGTGTGTTGTGAGAGCAGCAATGCTGCCACATCAGCATTGTGAGTGCTTTTTCCAGCTATGACAGTGAAACACAGTTTAAAGCAGGGATCTGGAAGAGGAAGATGAGCCAGTCTTAGAGACAGTGATGGGGATTTTCTCTTCACTGCCTGGAACATGCCTGTGTGGGAAAAAAGATGAAGATGCTTATTTGGAAATTCAGAAAACTGATGCTCTGGGGTAAATCAGAGGCTGCTATCAATATCCAGTTCTTGAAGAGCAATGGTAAGAAGGAATGGAACTTACAGGCTGATGAAATCAGCAGTGAGTGTTTACAAAAGGGATTAAAGGAAGTGAGGAAGCCCCTCTAGTGGGAGAATCCAAGAAAGGCAATCTCAGCCATTAGCTGGGAAAATGGTCCTAGTGCAGCATCCGGGACGGTCGCAAATGTGAATCAAGATTGTCCCAAAACGCACACTGTGGTATCATTTATATTATGTAAGGCAAAACCCCCTCGAAACTGAAGAAAACATCCAGCAGTTTCTACCCAGCTGATTACAGGAAAAGCTTTTCCTGACCTGATATCTGGTGCAGGAGCCAAACCTGAGCATGTGAGCAGAACACCCCTATGATGCACACAAATTTTAAGTCATGTAGAAACGGTAGCATATTTCATAGTCTTTTAGCCTGGACTCCAGAAATCCTTGCTCATTCACCAGGTGCTAGAGAAGGTCACAGAGATACAAAAATGCTCAAAGTAAATATTGGTCCCACCTCTTGTGTGAATCTGAAGTAGCCAGAAAGCCTTGCAGCATGTAAAAAAACATAATACAATGGGAAGGGAAAAACACTGTCTGCCTTTATTATTGGGGGAAATCACTACCTCTGTGTCCACCTCAGTTTCCAGTTTGTAGAGTAAAGAACAGTTCTTCACTCATAAAAAGTCACATGTCAAAAATCATGAAAGCTCTGAAGAGGGAATACTCAGGAGAGGGAACCAGTTTAGTGTCTAGGCCTGATGTATGGTGGCACCAACTTTTCACAGCTTGCAGATTCTGTTTTAGCACTGAGCTGCCAAACAGGACAGCAAACCAGCAGGGCTGTGTTGGGAGAGGACAGCTCCAGCTGCAGAGCAGGTTTGCTTATGACAGCCACCTTCAGCTCCAGGAGCTGTGGCTGTCAGGAGGACAATGCCTCTGCCTGATGAAGAGGATGAGGGACATAATGTCCATTAGACACCTGTAGTAGTTTAACACATGGATTTTATCGTGCAGCAACACATTCAATATTTCCACCTATTTATGCAGTGTTTTAGGGCTGTATTTGACAGGCTTTAATGTAAACATGGTATTGCTGGCACACCAACAGCTTTTTTTTTTGGCATTGCTTTTAGAGAGTCTTTACATAGAATGAGTTGATGTGTGACTCATGTAAATTCAGATTTTTAATTTTTTTTTTTTTTTACTTTGAGCAGATGTGGCCCCTCAGTGTGAGCCCAAGAACAGTTGGAGTGTTGCTGGGATTTATTTACAAACCTCCAAGCCAGCAGTTTCAAATCTGGGTTAAAGTTAGATGCCTGTTTCCATGACAGATGGTCTCATTTTGAGAAGGAGTGAGTCTTGACAACTGGAGCTGGCTGGGAGAGCGAATATCTGTTTCATAAAGATGATTCTATTTTCAGGGTGTTTTCAGATCCCAGATCAAGATTTAAATCTACAAATTCAAATATCATTTAGGGATGAACAACATTTCATCTTGCCAGCACCAAGGCTCCTGCTGATCCCTAGCTGCTGCCAGTGTTTATCCAGGCTGCTGGAAAAACAAGGAGTCCTGGCTCTGTTGTCACCTGCCTGACAGAGCTGTGGGGTGTCAGGAGTGAAGGCTGGCTGGGAACATTTCTCAGGGAGTTGTGCATGTCCCAAGTGCTCTGGTGTTCAGGGAACAAGCCTGAGCCCATGGACTGTCCCTGTGACTTGGCACAGCAGGACTGTGGTAGGGGTCCCTGGGCTCCAGCAGCCCTGGAGGTGAAAGGACCAGAGAGAGGTTGTCATAGAGACCCTGATTGTTCTTTAGCCCTGACAGGATCAGATCTCATCAGGGATTTTTCTGGAGCAATTCAGAGGAGAAGCAGCATTTCCACAGATATGTTTTAGTCCTTCCACTGAAGACTCCAGTTGCATTGAACAAGCAGTGCCTGCTGCTGATCCAGCCTTCAGGGGATGAGGTGTGGGCACAGCATAGTGCCACCCTCCCCTCCTGAAGCAACAGCTCTGACCTGGGGGAGGAGTCCCCACTCTTGTCACACAGGGTGGCTGCTGAAGTGCATGAAATTGCATGAGGTGTCTTACATTGGTACTAAGGAGCTGCAGGTTATTTTCCCTGCCCTCCAGCTACTTTTGTGGAAAGGTAAGGAGCTTCCCTAGCTCCTTCCAGCAGCTCTGTGCAGGTGTCTCGTGTCCTTACCCATCTCAAATAGCACAAGATGTTACACTTCAGGACAGCAGCCCCCAGTCTGTCATTATCAACATTGCTGCCAGGTAAAGCAAAGGGAGGGCACCTCCTGGATCTGCTGAGTTTCACCATGATCCTTGTCAGGGAAAGCAGCATCCCTCCAGTCTAACTCCTGATCCCCAGAGCCTGGATTTTTATTCGCTGGCCACGGCGTGGTGCAGACAAAGCCTGAGAACACGAGGAAGAGGGGAGAAACCACACTCAGTGCGCTACACACAGGACAACTGTGGCACGTGCTGCTGAGCAGAGGGGAGCTTCCAGCCCCAGAACATGGATGTAGGCCATGGCCCTTCATTAGCCTGCATTATTACTAGGGTGGCACCCAGAGGAATTTTGCTGCCAGTGGTGTAATTCTTCTTCAAATTATCTCATATGCCATTAAGAAGAGGGCCAGACTGACTTTTCTGTTTGGTTTCAGTACCTTGCTGGTGACATCCTGAAGGTGTGTCTGCAAAGGCAGTCTGACATGTCACCCAGAAAGCTGCCTGTAAACATGAGTTCATGCAGACTTCATGTTACAGAGGGAAAGAGCTTCTACTTCTTAAGTGTTCACCTAAAGAAAATAAAAACAATAAAACAAAAGCAAAACCACACAAAAGAAAACCAGCATTCAACTGACATATATATTAAAAATTTAAACCATCCTTCTAAATTTCAGTGATCTGAAAGTTCAGCTGATTTTTTCTGCCTTTCACTTTTGTTTGTAGTAAAAGTTCTTTCCTCATTACCAGTTATCAACTCTATCAAAAGGGGACAGTTTTGCTCAGGATGGGCAGAAGGCTCTTTTTAAACAAAATATAGGAGTCATGAACCTAAATCCTGCATTGTGCCGAGGCAGTCCAACATCCTTCGGCGCATTGCTGATGAATATTTAATTCTCTTTAATTAATCACAAATAGAATTTATTTTTCTGTGCTGAATCAACCAAATATATGAGCCAGAGGCTCCAGCCAGCAAAAGGGTGACTCTGTGAAGATCTCTGAGTTCTCCTTTGGTGTTCAGTTCAGCAGCTGTTGCCTGGGATGTCAATAAGGGCTGTTAGGCACTAGCAGCTGTTTCAGGGTTTCTGGTATTGATGGTGTTTGTATGGTCACACAGCTCAGAGGTGTCCAGGATGGTATTTCCCTGGGTGCTGATGAAGGAGCACTGAGGAAGCTCTACCACAGGAAGCTCACTCCAAGCAAACACTGTACCTCAATGGACTTAATGGGAATCTAAAAGTGCTCAAAGCACTTGTGAGGCACCAAAATGCTCCACCTTTAAGCAGCCTTATGGAATTTCCTGCTTTCATTTTGCTAGTAATCCTTCAAAATCCTTCCTCCTGAGTGAATTCTCAAAGGTCGACTTCACATATACATTAAACCATAAAGATGGAGGAAAATGGTGACCAGCTGCAGGTTAGCAAGCATCTGAACTCATTATATGTGATCCTAGAAGCATTTTGTTACTGTCTGAGTCATGACAAGTGTCCTGTTCAGGGAATTCACTCTTCCAATACAATTCTTGGAACAAAGCATTAGTGATAATAAAGTCCAGAGGAAACTCACTTGGACAAACACAATTTTCAGGTAGTTCTGAAAAGCTTATTGTTGATCAGACTGTGCAGTGCACTTCTCCAAGATAAGAAATGCTTTGCAGATAAAACCACGGGAAAGTGTGGAGAACAGTGGTGAGTGCTTATCTTTGGCTCTGGATGAAGTATTTTGTCCGTGAGACAATAAAATGCAGGGCATAGGGACAGGTACTTTTGATGACTGAATTAACTTTGAAATTTCTCTTAGTATCTGAGACCCCAGAAGGTATTGCAAAGACTTGCCTGACAAATAATTCTGTAATTACACTGAGGATGAAGATTGTTTTCAGTGACCTCCAGCAGTTAATTATAGGCTCATAAGTTGAAGACTATGGGGTCTTACAGAGCTGCACACAGCCTGGATTTTTCTTTTTAGTGGATTCAATAAAAAAACAATTTAAAAATATGTTCATGCCTTTTTGGACCATGAGTTTTGCTGGCAGATGCAATGAAACTGATACATCCTGCAGAGCAGCTCAGTCTCGTGGCACTGACATTTCCCCCACAAAAATACCCAGAAGTTAGCTTTCTGAGCAGCTCATGTTTGCAATAGCAATACAGCACAAAAGCAACTACAAAGATTCAGAGAAATTTGCCATCATTTTGTTAGGAATGGCACAGCTCTAGTTTTTTTATTTATTTGCTCATGTACATGGTGATAGGACCTTGGATTTGCAGTTTTGGAGTAGTGTGAGCTCCTGCATATGCACAGAACAAAGACCTTAATTTACAGAAAAAAATAAAAACTTACTTTGGAGACTGTCAAATATTTAGCCTCACTGATATAATGTAGCACTGAATTCCGCAGGTTAATTATGGCTGGTGAAAAAAAGCATTGCCTTTTGTCAGTATTGGAAACTAAATGTATTCATGCCTTCCTGAATGCTTTCTCAGCAGTTGACAGCCTTGACATTTACATCGGGGTGTGGTGAAACAGGGCACCGACACCCGTAATCATCACGAGGAAGGAAAGCATCCAATGATACAAAACTGTTTCACAGTCTCTGCCTTTCCCTGGAAAAACAGCATCTGGCTCAATGTATCTGTAGGCAGACTGTCTGCAAGTGCTTTTTTTGTTCTTTAAACGGAACTCAGCTGACAGGTTACTTTCTGGAAGAGGCATGGTAATCTGTCTATTTATGTACTGCCTTTGAGAGATGTAGCCTCAAATTAGGATAGGAATTGAAACAAATGGGTTTACAGAAATGGGAGACACTGGGATTCTTGGTGTGCAAGCTCTGTGCAATCAGGTCTCAACAATCATTTTCAAAAATGGAATAAAAAGAGCCTTGTTGTTTTTATAGCTGATTAAACTGAGCTGACGTCTCATCCTCCGGACATGAACATTCTGCTTGATCTAACCCACATTTGAAGACATGTATGACATTCAGTGAGAGTTGGAAACATCATTATCTTTCCTTTGGAGTTAGCCCAGTATTTACTGTCTGCCTTTGGAATTGGGAAATCCCTCCCTAGGAGCTGACAGAGGAAAAGCATTTGATTCGTGGTGGTCAGGATTCTGCCCTGACCAACCTGCAGCACTTGACAGTCTTCAGACTCTGGCAATGCCCCTGGCTCTCACATGAGCTTCCCTGAAAATAGAGAGCTCAATAACCCAAACAGTTTATTTGGGCACTGGATCTCATGTCCATGAGAACCCTGTTCAGAACACAGGATGGCACTTGCTGCACCTCATTGCTCCATGTTTTCTCCAGTGATCTCATGAAGTTCACTCTTCAATTCTGCCACTTTCCCTGGGTACTGCTCCTGGCCCAGCTCCCTCCTTGTCCTAAGCCCAGTTGAATTTGAGACCTCAGCATCCATCCCTCTCACTTGTTCAGACCCCAAACTGAGGGGTGGCTGAGGCTTAGGAGGAAGATGGCTTTTGGAAAGACTCCATATCCCCACATCCCTCATCTGAAGGTAAGGGAGCTTGTAGCTCAGGGTCAGGGGCCACAGCTGGTATTGTGCCACAGGTCTCTGCCCTCAGGTCACGTAGTGACAACCAGACAGCTGTGGCATGCTTTTGCAGCTGGCCAGTGCCTTGCAGTGTCACACACTGGGGTTATGTGTGCCCAGAGAGGTGAGAGTGGCTCCAAAACAAAAGCAATCAGCTTTTACCTGGAGTAGAGATGGGCACCTGCCAGGCATTCTATAAATTAAGCTGTCTCTATAAATTATCTGGTGACACTAGAGAAACTGAAGATTCTGTTTGAAGATCCATCTTCAGTCTTACACTTTCCTGCTTTCACAGCTGTGGAGATGCTCTCACATTTGCAGCAGGCTCTGCTTTGCCATAAGCAGGGCAGCTCATTGTCTGGCATTGCTGTCACCATGCTCCTGCTGCACTGACTGCTTTTTGTGGCAAACACACCATCATGCTGCTTCTAAAAGGTTTGCTCCCTGTCAACACCCAGATATGCTGGAGACGTCTCCTATATCAAGGGCTCTGTCTATACCCTGAGTTTAAAAGTGGACAAAGGAAGAGGAGGAGGCACACTCAGATGTGTGCAGGTTGTTTGGAGATTGTTGCTGCAGAGCTCCAGAATAACTGCACTTGGAAAGTGAGGCTCTGGGTGGAACTGGGACACAACAGGCCAAGCCCTTCACAGGTGGGATAAACAAGAACCAGCAGGAAGACACTGTATTGCCCTGGCTTCCCCAAGGTTTGTAAGTGTTCCAGGTCTTGGTACAATGTCCAGCTGAGATTCTGGGTGTAGCAGTATAAGCAGGGCACATCTGGATTACAGCAGTGGTCAAGCAGGAGCAGGGACATCACCTGAAAATCCTCCATTTGTCTCCAGATGAGTCCCTCTTACATATATTTCATGTGTCTGTTGCATGTGAGGTAGTCATCTTTACTTCCAAAGTTCTGCAGGTAAATAACCATTTGGTGTTTGCTTTGTTCTGCATGCAGCACATCAGCTGGTCCCATTACAAGTAATTTAAAGTCTTTCCAAAGTGGTAAATCTCTGCTTATTTTCATTTTCTGCCTCTAGCAATGTAGTAAAAATTGTCTCATTCACTGCTTGAATCCTGTAAGCAGAAGTGAAATATTCTGTGATCCAGGACAGGTGAGACTGTAGATTTTTCCACCATCCCAAAGTCTAGTTTAGTCAGCTGGATGAATTTGAGCTGGTAAGGTGTAGCAGGCACAAAAGAAACCCTTCAGGCTCTGTAAAAGCAGCCTTGAGGTGCAATAAGGCTCTGCACAAGGGCACTAATTCATCACACAGTGTGTCCCCAAGCTGCACTACACAGCTGGAGGTGGAAAGGAGGACACAGCAAGCCACACATATTTGCTAGAGCCCCACTGTGGCTGAAGGGCTGGCATCCATACCCAACAGATATGTTTTTGTTTCCCAAGGAAGGGAAAAAGACCAGCAGACACAATCCTGAAAAACAGCATACCTCTGAAGAAAGACATCCTCTTGCCCTCTGCTCAGGCATCTGATATCTGGCAACTGATTTGCTTCTTTGTATGTCCTGGCTGGATCATCCTGTGCCCCTCCTGTACAAAGGGCACCGCAGAACTGAAATCAGTTTTGCCTGGAAACAGATGCCAATTAACATCACTGGAGGAGGGCAGAACTCATTGGAGTTGTTGACACAGGCAGAATGCTGGAGATGGTCCCAATCTTCCCCAAAGGCTTTTGTTCATCTGTTTCCCAAGCAGTTTCTTCCTTGAAGTTTTCCTCTGTGTGTGCAGACAAAAACATGGTGAAAAGAGCTGAGCTGAGCTCACATGGATCCCAAGTATACTGGAGTTTGTGGCAAGGCTGCTCTTCCTTTAAAGGAGAGAAATATCTTGCTCTCACCAGGCAGTGAAATGACAAATGCAAAAACCCCACTTCTGGTTTATTCCCAATCCCTGCTGTTGATTTTGTCTTTTTCCAGAAGGTGTCTTCACTCACTCTTGTCCCCACAGTTCTTCTCATTGTACAGAGGGACAGGAGGAAGAAATGTCAGAGAAAGGTTGCTAAGCCTAAGCCCCACGCTCAGCATGCAGTACACAAAGCCTTTCTGCTTTGGCTTATTCCAGAAACAGGATCTGGTGGAACCCTCTATCCCTGCAGCACAGTTTGGCCATTGCTGGTGACAGGCTGCAGGTTCTGTACTGAGTTTGCAAAGCTCAGGACCGAGGCCTGCCAGCCTTGCTTTGCCTGGACTGTAGAGCACCTGCTGCTTTGTTCCAGTTTGGTTCAGCTGTAGGAACACTTTCCTCCTCTTCGTGCCTACAGCTGATTTGGTTTACTTTCACTAGCACTGCATGGCAAAACCATAGCATAAAACCATAAATACCAGCTCTTCTGTGCACTATGAGCTGTTCACAACTCCAATTTAATTTCAATTTCTGGAGCTAACAGAGGTCATCATGGGCTTGGTGTGACAGCAGAGGTCCTGAAAAGTGGAAGCACAGAGTGCAGTGTGGGGGGCTGCAGGATGGGATGAATTACCAATGGGATGGTGAGAGATGGGGCACAGCCCTGACTCTGGAGCACTCACAGCTATAAACCATGCACCTATGGACAGCTAAAAAATGCAGATACAGAGCTGGACGAGAATGATTTCGGGGTAGAAAAGAGGACAACTAAATAATATCTTACATGTATATAATCAGAACCTATTGTGAATGTGGATGTGAAATGGAGTTGCAAACCAACAAAGAAAAAAACAGGTGTAAAAGTATGTAACATATCATAAAACTGACCCCCAGGAGAATCCACAGAGAGGAAGAAGAAACCATCACCATCAACCTCACATTCCTCCCACAGAACAACTCCAGATGCTGATGATTTCCTTTAACACCACCATCAGAACGAAACCACAACCATAGGATTTAGATGGGCAGGGGGAACATAACACCAGGAATAGGGATGGAAGATAAGAAATGTGAATATGGCTTCAAACTATTTTAAAATTATTATATTGCCATTGAATTTTTTTCTGATTTTTCTGTAATAATTTGACCTGGAATAATAAAAATTTTTATTAGCATGCTAAGATTTCAGTTCTACTAACAGAATTGAATGTTCTACTAACATTCAATTCTTGTCATTGTATATAAGGTATGTTTCCCTTTTGCCCAGAAATAGTATCTCGAGCATAACATTGTAAGAAGGTTTCTGAATAGCTCAAGGTTTCTGAATAGAAACATTCCATATTTCTCAAAGGTTCAAAATAACCAAATACTTTATAAGCTGAAATCACCATCAAATGTGAAAAATGGATCTGCCCAGGAGAGAGCTAAAGAGCTTCTCAGGCTCAGATGAAAAGGCAAATGGTGTTTTGGGTAAAATCAGTTTTTGTTTTTCAGTTTTTTCCCTTCAAACCTCTTCCTGTTTTCTTGGATGCTCTCTCAATGAGTCAAAACTGATTCTATTCCTCTTCTAGACTGCACTTTGTCAAAGAGTAAAGCCACAACAAACACCTAATGAATTAGGAGACATTATTTTTAGCCACAGGTCAAAATTCAAGGAAATAAATAGAAACTTCCAAACTCCTAGTCTTCTTCTAGTTCCTCAGTGAAGCTTTCCACATCATTGTCTTCCATTTCTAATGATTATATAATGTTTTATGGATGTATTATGCATACAATAAAATTCAGTAGCAATCCATTGCAATCAAGCAGATGCCTTAGCACCAGCTTTTCTAAACTCCTGGAGAAAAAAAGAAGCCAAGGGCAAGAGCCACCTGAGCAGACAGACCTGTGCCATTTGGAACCATAAAGAGGTGAGCAAACCACGTGAGGCACTCTCCTAGATTTGGGCTGGACTTCTTGGGCAGAATTACAGTGTAACCTGTAATTACAAGGTGCCATATAATTACAGATGTTTTCACATTTTGGCCATCCTGAACCTGTGGTGTAGAGGTGATTGGCCAGAATCCTCATGGCCATTCCTGATTCTGGGGTTTTGGCTTCAATCTCAGTTAGAGATACTTGCAGAACATTTTTCTCTTGACTTCTATGTGTCCCTGCACCAAGTCAACTCACAGGACTACCTAAAATTAATCTGTATGACTAAGATTACAGTCCAGATGAACTCTGACAGGCTGGGTGCTGTGAGAACTTCCCTGGAGAGCCTTATCTTGACATCTGCAGCAGGTGAGGGTTACTTAATGGCTATAATGCTTTGGAAGATGTGCAAGATCTTGACCCAGTTTTGTGAGTGGCTTTGGTTTTCTCTTTGGATGTCCAAACAATATTTGGAGTTTCAATCCTGATTTGCTGTATTTTCCCTTTAAGGAAAACCCTATTTTCCTACTAAAATGGGGAGATACCATTTTATTGCAACCTGTTGATTTATAAGATGACTGGAAATCCTCTTTCCATAAACAGAGCTTGGCATAAAGGAGTCTTAATTAATTTCTTTTCTGTGAATTTAATCTTGGCCAGTTCCTTCTGCCTCATCCAATAGGAACTTCCCCCTCAAACCTACAGGCCTTGGTTCTCTGTGTTTCACCCTGGCATTGCACAAGTCTGATTGCCTAATCCCACTTCCCCCCATTGCTGCTGGCTCTGACCCCAGTCCCAAAGCAGGACATCTGAGAAGTGCTCAGATCAAAGCTCCCCACCCGCCAGTGGGGTTTGGCCATTAACCTTTTGTTTATGCCCTTGCTGTGCAGCAGAGGCACTCCAGGTATTTCCCTGCTAAACAAAGGCAGGCGTTTAAAGCCAGCAATCTGCTTTATGACTCTGGGCACCGTTACTGCACACACTGTTAGACTCTTTTCTCTGCAGAGATTAATGCTGGCATCTTAAACATCACTAATGCCTTATAGACAATCCATTAACATCAGTGTCTCCTAAGTGGCCAGCCATACCATTATTTTTAAAATAGGGATCCTTTCCTCGTGCTACAGCTACCAATCTCTTGACTTCCCGAGCATGGAATCATGCCTATTATGAGCTGTGGAGTATTTTACACTGCTACATATTTTTTACTATATAATGAGCTATGTGTGTGTGAGTGACATTAAAAAAAAAAAGCAAACAGAATATTGCTATTCCACTTGCTGCAGTGTATGAGCTGATCTGGTTAGACACAAAATGCAGACAGAAATCCGCCTCACCTCTCAAGCTAATTTTAGTCTCTCCCTCTGTTCTCAGTGGCTGTGTGTGTATAAAATCACTGGCAGTCTGACAGCGTTTCAGTAACCTGTGCCACGCGCAGAGCGGGATGTACTCACCAACCATCTGCTTGCATGGCACGGGTTAACTGATCCGGTGGGATTGTGCTTACCTAAACAAAACCACTGCAGTGAGGGGAAAAACAATGAATGGGTGGAGATGATCAGCCCATGCATTCCAGCTAGTGCAGTCCAGGCAGCAATGACAGCCTGAAGGTTGCAGCAGCATCGGGATCAGCATTCCAAGTGCACCAATCTCACAGTCTGGAGTGATTTTACGTGGAGCTGTTCTTTATTTGCTGAGCCATGGCCAGTAACCAGGCCAGCCTGCAGGATGATCAGAGCAGGCACTGCAAGTTCTTATCCTATATGTTCTACCAGGCTGTGAGAGATCACAAGCCCGTGTGGATGCTGGAAGACATGAGAACTATGGAGTATTTTTACTGGGAGGAAAATGCCAGCCTACGAACCTACTCACCTTCAGAAGCCCTTCTCTATGCAGTGGTGCATAATCACCTGCCTTATGCTCAATATCTGCTGTCTCATTTTCCAGAGGAGGCTCTCAAGGTGCCTGGGGAACACTTCTGCTATTGCCCATCCTCTGCTCCTCACTTGGCCATGGCGGTCACATATGACAGGAGAGATATCTTGGGACTGATCATCAAAATTTCACACAAGCTCCCCAGCTTGAACTCCTATATCAATAGGGCTGGTTGCTTTCATCTGGAAGATGGGAAAACACCCCTGCACCTTGCCTGTGAACTGCTGAGGTCAGAGACAGTCCTCATCCTCCTCGGGAATGGAGCATCTCCCAGGATAGAGGACAGTAAAGGGCTTACCCCACTGGACGTCATCCTGGAGCAGATGTGGGACTCCAAAGTCAATGTCGCATCAAAGAAGCTCTGCCTTGACTACCTCTTGCTCTTCATGCCCAACCCACAGTTTAAGATGCGGAAAGTTCTGCAGGAGCATCCGGACCACTGGACAGCTTTGCTGGGAGAAGACAAATTCAACAGCCTGGTGGGGAACACACCTGCTTCTTTATATCTGCAAGCTATGCAAACTATTCTCCAGACTCTTCCCCCTTCCCACTTCCCTAAAAGCATCCAGGAACTACCTATACCTCAGGCACTAAAGCCCTTACCATCCTATGGCAAAAAACTACCAGCAAAAAATGTGGTAAATGTTTTTCCTTGACTTTATTCAATGGGTCTTGGATTTTCCAAGGCAACTTAGGGGAGCTGGTCATCCACCGCCCTCTGTATTTTAGTGTGATTTTAGTACTTAACCTATTAGGCTATGCTGGAAAATCCAGTCTTTTGTGACAAGATTTTAAATGTATTTTCTAACTGATTGCAGGCACGGCACTTTTAAAGGCAAAAGCCTTCCTTGTTTTCTGTTTTGTTGTGCATGTGAAGGGTTAACTGTAATTGAGACTGTGTTATGTTTGGTTTCTTAGTTGTCAGCTGCTATCAGTGTATCTGAATTCCCAATATGATAACTGTATCCTGTGTAATGCACCTGGGTTAAAAGGAGCTAGGTACCCAGTGGGTTTTTTGCTAGAGCTGGGAGAAACACTGTCCCCTATCAACAAGGTTCAAACATCAGGTTTCCTCTCTAACAATGCTCAAGCATCATTAGTAATTACCATAAAGTACATGGCTGATGCTGCAGGGATGCAGAGGCAGGTCCTGCAGGATAACTGATCCTACCACATTACTTTACAGCAGGTCATGGTGTGGAGGGCATGAGTTCAGAGAGTGGCAGTGTGTGTATATTCCTGGGGGGTGAGAGATAAAGATGTGCAGAATAGCTAAGGGAAAGCATCCAGTCTCACTGGGAATGAGGGGGTTAAAGGCAATCCCAGTACTAATGCCTCTACAGACTTGTGCAATGGGGAAGGAACCATTTTCCCAGCTGTCCAGTAAACAAATGGCAATTGGAGCAGGGACAGTGGGAGCCCTGTGTTTCATAAGTGACATTATTTCTCCTTGACTTGTGTTTTAGAATGTATCTCTACAGCAGATATCGCTCACTAACTTCATTTCCTGTGGGTCTCAGAGACACAGGCATTTGTTAGTTATCGTAAACTGGGGTATGATGTTCTGCTGTTAAAAGTTGTTCCTTGTCATTTAGAGTATTTTTGCCATCCAGGTCCAGACAGAAATCCTTATCCTGGGGATTACAAAGTGTTCCCACAGACTGGGCACTGCAGGCAGGGTGAGTTTGCAGAAAGCGGTGCTGGCGTTGGGCAGCCTTCTGGGTAGCTCTGAACCACACAGTTGCTCTCTGCTTAAGGCACTGATCCTGCTCTCCTGGCTGTTCTCAGTGTCAACACAGCAGTGGCAGAATCCCAGCTCCCTTTTTGGGAGTTCCGGACACCAGTGTTCCCCCCTCCTTGTAAGCGCAGCCCCCTGTTCTGAAGTAGCATAATTTGCTTCCCCCATCTGCAGTGAGCAGCAGTGGAGAACTCACTTTCCTCTTCAGCTGGATTTGGAGCCCAAGGCTGAGGGGAACAAGCTGCTTTCCACAGGCTGTAGTTGAGAAAGATGTGCAGTCAAATCTCAACTGCTTTGAGCAAAAATGGCTTGTGTCTCATCCTCATTAGCACAGGCTAAATCCTTGCCTGTGCCTAGGGGGCCATGCTGGACCTGTGCCCTTCTTTCCGTCAGCACAGGGAACACTTCCTTTTTGTTTCCCTCTGCATGGGCTACCTCCTGTGTGCCAGGATACTGGCAATGCAGCCACAGCCAGGTGGAGATTTACAATGAGGCTGCAGAACGTGCCACTCACAGCCACCTGGAACATCCTTTCTGAGACACTGGGATGCTCCTCCCAGCCATCTCTTCCCGCATGTCGTGGGAGGACCTCAGTTCCGGTGCCACCTGTGCTAGGCCACGAGAATAAGCAGGCTTGCTTGTGCGGTGGACAAAGACACCTTTGTGGGCTGGTCAGCCCAGCCCTAGAAGTGGCAAGTGGGCCATGAAGGGGTTAACCCTTCTCCTGAAATCCCACATCTCTGGTGTTGCAATGTCCCTCCACGCCTGGGGACTTGAATGTCCTTCTCCATCTCTGTCTATTCCTCCTCGGTGGGGAAGGCTGCAAATGGGGAAATGCGGGATCAGCGTTGGGTGAGGGTTTTGGGAGCAGCCTGCTTGCTCGACAGCCTGTGCTGCAGACAGAGGCTGTCACAGCTCGGGAAGCAAAGCAGAGCCCAAGGCAGATTTGCATTATAAGCGGTAGCTCAGCTGCTTCTGCCAAGCCCTCAGGCTCCCCAGTAGTGGCACATACTCCCCCGAAAACCCGGAGCTGCAGGCAGAGGACAGAGCAGGCTCTCGCTGCCCATGGCTGCCCGGAGTGACTGCAGAGCACGGCCCCTGTGGCACCTCGGGAGTCCAGAGGAGCAGAACTGGGTTTGTCCCCAGCAGCACTGCGGATGTCGGTGGGTGAGAGGCAGAGGAGGCTGGTGAAGGATATTATTAGAATAGTAATTAGGTCCCGGGAGCAGAGATCCTGGGAAAGGAGGAAATGGAAATCATCCACTGTTGTTGCACTAGCTCCAAACCATGTGAGTTTCAGTGCTGCTGAGTTTCAGAAAAGACAGGAGGGAGGGGAGGGCTGTTCATCTTTCAAACCCAAAGAGGCGGGAAGGGACTGTTGGCATTAATGGAGATCGCTTTCTATTAAGGCAGGAAGCTATACCCAGAGAGCCAGAGCAGCCCACTGTGAGTGTAAAATGGTGCAGAAGTGTCTTGTTGGCTGCAGTACTTGTGGATCAATGCAGAGGTCAGGATTCAGGCACTTCAGGCTTTATGGGTGGATTTGTAGCAGACAGCAGGATGCTTGTGTACATGCATTTGTCCGTGTGGAAGGCTCCCTTCAATCCACCTGCCGAGAGAGAGGATAGAAGATGAATTGTCTTGACCTAAGTTCCTCCTGGGACATTCCTGTGCCTGGTGCCCCAGCCTGGAAGAGAGCTGCTAGTTCACTGTTGACTAACATGTAAAAATTCTGGTGTGTCCAGCCCAGAGTGTAACAGGCAGGTACCTACACAGGAAAGATCATTCCACAGCCCGCTCATTTCTCATTTTCCTGACCATTTTAGCAAGAGATCAAGCACCAGCTGGCCCTCAGTGACATCGGGCCTCCCATGTGCAGTTCCCGTTGGCCAGTTTAGGGTCATTAGCACTGTGGTGGCAACTCTTCCCATTGTCTGCATCAATGTGACTGCAGGATGGGCACTCCTGCTGCTGGAAGGGGGAATCTTCTCCCTACATCCTTTTTGCTTATATTGTGGTGATCTGCCTGTTAGTTTGAGATCCCATGTGTCTTCCTGCTCAATTCAGTGACATTACATCAGATATGGCCAAGTCTACCTCAGCCCTGCCTGTGTTGGTTTTTTCTCTCCATTCTTTCCAAACCAGGTTATTAGCAAAAGTAAACTTAAAATGTTTTGCAGACTTCCTGCAACCTGATGGTCTTGAAAAATCCCTATGCTTGCATGGCAAATATGTTGGTGACTTTGTTAATCAAAAAGGGTGCTGTGTGGTGGTGATGTTTACATTCTGCATATCCACATACTGAGTAAGTGTTGCTCAGATCTGTATTTCTGAATTTGGGGGGAAAAGAATAAACACAAGAGAGAAACAGGGAGGGGTAAAGTCTTTTCTGATCTTTGGATTTAGGTTGGTTTTGTGGGTTAACTCTCTTTCATTTCAGTTTTGAGGAGTAGCATTGTAAGGATCTGAATTTTCTATGTGTGAGCTGTTGGTTTTTGTGAGAAGCTCTTCAGTGTGCACAGTGGGGGGGAGGGA
>WEIU01007843.1:1519611-1551993 GCA_013389925.1 Aegithalos caudatus | reverse complement strand
GCCGCCATTGGCCGCCAGGTGGCGCCACCGCCCTTCGGCTGCGTCCGTGAGGGCCCCGAGGCCCTGAGGGAGCCCCGGGCCGTGAGGGGGCTGCAAAACGGAGAATACGCACAATTTTCCTTAAGTAAAAGACATTATTTGTGTTTCATCTTCGTATGCTTTCCAGCCTAATCAGCAGGAAAGGAGATTTGGGAAACAGCAGCTAACGAGCAATCCCTGAGTGATGTCCAGGTGTTAGAAAGACAAATTACTTGGTGGAGTTGCCTTGTTAAGATTCAGGGCTCCAGGTGTTTCAGTGATCTCCGGCCTCGGGGGAGGTTGACAAAGCTTGGGGAGAAGGATGTGTGGCTGATAGGAGACACAAAGAATGTAGAATTTATGGGCTACAAGGACATTTGGCAGGAACCCAAAGACAAGGAAGAAACTAATAACAACAACTCAGCAACGGTGCTGTATCAGCTCCAGTTGGGTAAAAGGTAATTCTGGCAGAGGGAGATGGTGACCACCAACTCATGGCCACAGACCCAAGAAAGCCACTGACCCAAAAGAAGAGTAAGACTGAGTATGGGACTAATTAGCAGGAGAAGCAAGAGAATCATGAATAAGCAGAAGACAGAATAGTAATTAACAAGAGAACTATGTAACTTGTAGTCAATGAACACAAATTCTTTTGTTTGCTAAAATGTATAAGTAGCAAAAGGTTTTGATAGCTGGTGTGCTTTATTTGTGGAATACCACCCAACAGCCATGCTTGTGCAACTCTGAGATAATGAATGTCTCTCTCGAGTGTATAATTATAGGCTTGTTGCCCATGAATCCAATTTTTGTGGATGATAAGGTGACTCCAGGGCTGTAAGAAGACCCTGCCACTGTGAGGGGACCCCAGGATGGTGTGGTGACCCCAGTGCTGTTGGCTGCCCCTTGCCTATGTCTGTCTGGTGATCTTTCAGATAGAGCGTCCAAACCAAACCCAAATAGGCAAACCCAGCTGCAGTAAGGTGGTGCAGGTGCCTTTATTGTCAGCCACCAAAGAAAGGTTTGGGGTTTATGCAGATGGAAAGCCCTCAGGTGCCATGGAAGTTGACCCTGGAGCTGGGCTCTAGACAAAGAGTTACAAACAGAAACAAATTTATTCACACAGGGTGTGGGGTTGCTAGGCAGAGATGAGCAGATGGACATTTTTCATCCTTTCTGCTACCTCCAAGGTAAAGGAGAAGCAGTGGTGACTTGGACTTGTGTGGCCATGGTCAGCTGAGAGGTTCCATATCTGTGTTTAGCAAAGTACCTAAAATCCAGGGATGTGATGCAGCCCCATTGGATCTCTGCTCCTGCTCAGAAAAGCTCATTTGACAGAGGATCAGTGATGGTGGTGGAGCTGTGAGAGCCTCCATTTCCCTCTTTCCCAGGAGAAGGGTGGCTGGGGCAGGAAGCACATCCACTGCAGCCTGTGCACTGGGCATCTCTTGCAGAAAGCAAAGAATTGCTGAGGGGCTTGATACCTATCAGGAAACAAGGAAAGGTACTGCCAAAGATGTATTTAGCCCTGTTTCAGGAACATTTATGAAATGTCAAACACCTAGACAGTGGTTCTGGTACTAGCCTGAAGTCTCAGTTAAAAAAACAAACCCAGTCTTCTTGGAGCTGTCGTTCTCTGATCTGGGGGTCTGTTCCTTTATTTTCACTTCTCTTTGCTTCAGAGCTAATCAGCAGAGCTTGCAAGCCAATAACAAATTGGTTAAAAATCAGCTTTATATGCAAAGCCTAAAATAAAACATCTGTATATATCCCAGAAGCCTTCACAACCTCCTGTTTTATTAGTATCTCTAAAATAACTTTTCTTTCCTGACTCTAATTCCAGCTAGAAACACTCTGATAATCCTCATAGGACTGTTATGTGTATTTCCAATTAAGCAATTTATAAGCACAGGCTGTGAGGAGCTTTTTGTTCTTAAGGAAATTATTTCTTCATTAAGAGTAAAACAAGTCTTTTTTTATCCTTGCTTAATATGAAAGCCCTTGTGTCCCCTTCACATATGCTTTAAGTACTGAACTGTGCAGAATGAGATTAATCATGAGTTGTACCCCAACAAGCAGGGAAGACACAGCAGCTGGGTCAGTCACTCAGGGAATAGGCTTTTCAGTGTTTGTTTTCAGAGACAAGTAAAAGTCAGACAGACAGACACTTGCTTTCAAGCTCCTTGCCTTTGCCAGAGGCAACCCACACAATCATGAGCCCTTCTGGAGTCTGAGTCATGAACAACTGCGGCAGATAAAATGAAGATAGTCAAGGGGGAAAAAAAAATCCCATTCATGCCCAGCTAATGAGTAGAAGTTCCAAATTTCCTCTTGTTTTGCAGGCTGTGTACCTTAATTAGATGAATCACAGAACACTGAGAGTGGAAAACACAGGCCAGACAGCTCATAAGAGTCCACTTCATTCTTTCACACTGGCAGCATTATCTACCTCCCTGACAGGGAAGAATTCCCTCCATTTTCCTGGACTGTCATGAGACATGGGCAAACATTGAAAATGAAGAGCAGAAAGGATGGATGATTGAGTTTAGCTTGTATAGTAGCACAAGCATCCTATTCCTATTTTTGTCTCCAGGCCCAGCCATTTACACTTTCTATAAAGGCACTCATGAGCCCATGTTCTGGTCAAGGGCAGCCCCATGGCTAAACATCATGAGCTGCACTGAGCAGCAACATGAGGGACCTTCAAAAGGAGGGCACACCTGCTAATATCAGGAATGAAGTCACCAGAAAGCTTCTGATGTGGTCATAAGAAGACATTTTGAGGCTTGAGTGTTCCTGGGACTCTGGAAAGAAACCCCACATAAGTGTTGTAAGTAAACTGCATTCCCTTCATTTTCCTCTAAGCCCAACTAGGAGACAACCTACTAATGGGATAGCTCCTAAATATTTAAGGTTAATATCTCATATATGTTTATAGTAACAAATGTGGAGAAATGGAGAAACTGACAACAAATGGAATTACTACATTAGTAAAGAGCTAATCTGTAGGAATATGTTAGAGATTGAGATGCTGCAGCATGTAAGCCTGTGCCAATGCTTGACTTGCACAGGGTCAGTGGGAAATGTGTCATGTATTCCAGTAGCACCAGCAGCCCCATGTATTTTTTTTCCAGGAATGGGTACATAAAATGGCTGATGAATTTAATTGTACGGTTCAATGTAGACATTGTATAATTCAGTGAAGAAATGATGAGTTTAGAATGACCTTAAAACGTTGAGGTTTCCTTCTCAGTCTCTGCATTTCATGCCATGCTCAGTAATACCATTTATACTCTCTCTTTGTGTTATGGAATGGATTTTATTTAGCAGCACAAGGAAGAAATACCTGGCTATAGTTCTCTCAGGAAGCCCAATGGCACAGTGGGTTAGTGGGTTTTGGTTAATCTGGTTTTGTGATGTCAGTCAGGGATTTGAAAAAAGATGGGGTAATATTTGACACAGCATTGGCTCCTGGGACAGGGACATCTCTACTGGCACATGGAGAGTCATTGATCTGCCAGATCAAAATAAAAGTCACATATGTCATAGCAGCATGAGAGAAGGAAAGAGGACGGAGTGACAAACAAGTCATACTTGGTGCTCAGAGTCAGCACTGCTGTCGGAATGGAGGGAAGGGTAAAAGAAGCAGACAAGCAGGTTGAGAAAGGCACTGCAGGAAAGGTGCAGAAAACAATGCTGTAGGGGGAAATGAAGGATGAGGAGGGAAAAATAAGTATTAATGATACCATCATTATGCAGGGCATGAGGTTAATCTGGAAGCTGTGTTTTGGTTTGGCTGCAGTCTCAGCGGGGCCAGAAACAGAGGAGATAACATCCGTCAGAAGATAAAGTGGTCAAGGGCATGATCTGTCCTGAGCCTTAGAAACACTGCAAAAGAAAAATAATTTGTGTTTAGGTATAGCCTAATGTACAAAAGAGAATTGTGAGCAATCAGAGCTGTCTAGATACTTCACCTGAAGGAAAAGGGATATGGCAGCATCTCAGTTATAAAAGCTGAGAGAACCAGAGGAGGCAGTCAAAGAGAAAGATCAGGATTTAATTTGCTCAGTGTTCAGTCACCAAGAGACGTGGGGGTGGCAATATTGCCAAAGCAAAACTGGATTGAGGAAAATAGATTAGAAGCAGTGAGTCAGATGTGTGAGCTCATGGTGGCACAGCTGATATTTGAAATTGCAGGAAGAGTGAGGATCATAGGAACCTTCACAGGGACTTTTCTTCCTGGGTTTTACAGTTCAGATCCCATCAAAACAGTTCAACAACTCTTAGTCACCATAAACCTGCAAGAGCACGTCAGAGAAGGGAAAGGGAGAGCAGTGGGCAGATGTGGAGCTGAAGGAATATTCTTTGGATAGAGGTAGGAATTTTAGAGAAAATCACTCTCAATTTTAGATCCTCACTGAAGACCTCAGGCCTCAGGGGAATCTTTTGTGAGTAAAGGTTTAGGACTTGTGCGTCAGCTGCTGTAAAGTCTCTTTTGTGGCCATTCCAGGCAGTACCAAACTGGATGATCCATAACTACACATGGACCATGGAGACACAAGTCATATTTCTATGACTACACACAGTAAACTAATTTCATTTAACCAGCTTATATTTGTTTGCTTCCCACCAATACCACTGCAATTTCTTTTGGTATCCAAATGCATTTTTCTACCCTTAGTCAAACTTTTGCAAAAAGGGAACCACTTTGCAACAGCTCCTTGATTTTTACATACTTGCCTTAGCGACTGTGATAGCAACATGCTCCTGTATTGCTCTAGAAAGTAGCTTTACATGCACTGTTTCATCTAGTCTTTAATTCTTCCACTGGGGCACTAAATCTGGACTAAGCTGAAATACTAGGACAATAATTCTTAATCCACTGTGGAACATTAACTGAGTGTTAAGACAGCGATTTGCTGTATATTATGAACGTGTCTCCATTTCGCTTCCTCTCTGGAGATGCTGATTCACTGATGGAGAGATGTTCTTCCAGGCAAGAAAAGATTAAGTAGAGACAACAGACTCAGAAGTAATAAATAAGGCTGTAGAACAAAACTGCCTAATATTATATTATTTTAGAAGCAGTATATAATCATGCCATCAGAGATGTGCTGTGATGCACACAAGCGAGGGAGCAGAGTTAAGGTGGTGCCTCTAATCTTATACTGTGCTAGTTCAGGAGGTTACAGAGTTTACAGCTGTGTATTTTATGCTGCATCAATCCAGCACTGGGAAGGAGGTTTGCATCTGTTTAGCCACAGCAGTGTCCTCTTGGTTCCCATCAGTCAAAGTGTTCTTCAAAGGAATGTGAGCACTACTTCTCCTGCTTCCCACATATGAACTCAAGGTGCTGGAGAAACGGCAGGTCCTTTAGTCTTCCTGAGATCAATGGCACGTGCAGTACAAAGGAACCAAGTTTCCTGCTCCCTGTTTCCGTATGCAGTATGTGCTCCCACTGTCCCTTACTCGTGCCCTACTGCAGGGAGGCTGTGTGGCTGAAATTCTGGAGACAAGTTTGGATAGTGCCTCTCTAATACACACAGAGCACAGGCTGGGATCACAGGCAGCCTGCTGGAATTGTCACATCACCCTGTCTGAGGTGACCATCTTCAAAACCACACAGCAGCAATTGATCAAAGACAAGGTTGTTGCTCTTTTTTTTCTGTGATTCTCCTGTCCAGAAGGCACCTGGGCTGATGTTGCTGTCCTGGCTGCTCTTCATACTGTTGCTGGGAGAAAATCAGACTACACCTCTTCAAGCTTGGGACAGGTAGCACATAGGGAATATTGGGTGTAGGCAGAAAGAAGGGGCTCACTGGACTCCATTCCTGGGTTGGTTTTTGGTTTTTTTTTTTTTTGGTAATGGCCAAATGGTAGACATTTTCAGCAGCCTGTTGAGCACAGTAACCTACCCCAGTTGCAAAGGTAAATTTTAAATGTAACTGTAAAGATGAATTGTAAATTCTCCTCTGAGTGGATCAAGGGGCAGAAAAGAACCTGAGGTTGCTCCTTCATTACAAGAAGCCACATTGCTTTAGGAATTAAAAAAGCAGAACGCTTCTTTTGAGCAAACAAATGTCAGGACACCAGTCGGTCACTACTTGTAGGTCTTTATTGGGAATCCATTTCCCTTAATCCAGACTTGCTGAAGATGTCTGAAGAGAGGGCTTGATTATTCCTAAGCAAAATCAGGTATGCAGTGTGCCCTGTTTGTTTTTGATGGTGTGTTCAAACCTCCAGACACTCTGGAACTGACCCTGCTCTCTCCTGTGGGTCAGGCTGTTCTCCCAGGCCTGGAGCCTGTGCCTGTAATGCCCATCTCTTCTCCTGCTAAAAGAAGAGATGGGTGATGGTGTGGTGGTTACAGTGCTCTGTTAGCTCTCACTTCATGCTCTGGGGAACTTCAATGTTTCACAGCAGAGTCAGAGATGACATTCTTAGCACATTCCTTTCATTTCTTTCCCCTGGCATAGCAATTACTATTCTACACAGTGCTGCTTCATGTGGTTCTTTACAATTTATTTTTAAGGTTTCCCCAAAAACTTGCCTAGTAAGAGTTTTTGCATAATTGCTCCTCAAGATTTGCATTGCAAAATTTCTACACAGTATTAGCTCTTGGAGCTGGCTGCAGGCTTATGTTACCTCCCTCTAGGTTAATCCATACAGCTCTTGATTGAATGATCCAAACACAGGAATATGCATTGCTTTTTGCTTCTATTCTCAGAACAACATTGTTCTTTCTTGGCCACTTCATTTTTTTAAACTATTCCCAATTCAATTGCTTCTGCAATAGGCCTTAAAACTTTCCTAACAAAAGGGGGCTGCAGTATCTGTCAGAAGAACCTTTTGGTGTATTTTTGTAAGCTTGTCGGATTTTCAAGTTTTGCAACATTGAGTTAGGCCTGGATAATTTGTGACTGATGGCATCAGAGAGGTAGTTCTCTTTTTCCTTCCTTGTTTAATCATATGCCTTAAATTATCATCAGTGATGGGTTTATGTTCTTCCTTACAGATTTACAGAGTTTCAGCACCAGTTATATCACTGGATTCAAAGGGAATGATGATAGACTGAACTGCATTTGCTTTCCAAAATCTAGCTTTAAAGTTTCCCTCTGGACTGGAACTCACTGATTTTAATTCATTTCTGGATGGCACTGATTTAAGTAATTTCTTCACTACTCTCCTCAGAGAAATTATTCTCTACCTATTTGTAAAGGTTCCTTAATATTCTGTCTTCACTTTGCTCTGGGTTGTTTTAAAATTCTCCCATTTCTAACTCTCACTCCCCTTGTGATACTTGGACTCTTGCATGCAATTTAAAAACATCTTCTGTAATTTTTGCCGTTGCAGTTGTTACTTTGCCATACTAATTCTTTTTGATATTTTCTCACTTGCTCCAAAAGTTCTTTCTTTTTTTTTTTTTTTTTTTTTAAATCTGACATATAATGTTCTTCAAGATCAAGCTTGCTCCTATCTGCTCCTATCTATTCCCTTAGAAGTAGTTCTTAGCACTTTTCATGACTTCTTAGCCAAGATGTCATGATAAAAATGAAGTGGAGAAGAGTGCAGTTTCTAACAACATTCCTTGAATCCCCCAAGTAATGATCTTTGACTTCATCTCCTGACAAAATGTGCTTGATATGGTGTCTTTTTGGTCTCCTGCTATGGGTGTAAAAATTACCTTCCTCCTTATTCTTTGGATGTAATTTTAAATGCTGTTGTTCCCAGCAGGAAGTTTGACTGCCTGGCTTGACAAGTTTAACAAGCTGAGCACCACTGGCCTGTTTCTTTGATGATAAATGGGAGGGGAAGAAAGTGGGGAGTGGGCTACAGGTGCACCATCTCCCTGGGTGACCACAGTCATTCTTCGGGTCATGAGCCTGTTTGAACTTCTCTCTGCTTGTAAACGAACTGGTAAGACAGTGAACAAGTTAGCGAACACCTGGTAAACTCCTGTCAAGACACAGCTAAACTCATGCAGCCCCCAAAACAAGGTATCTGCACCCAAACTGCCTATTGGGAATAAACTGCAGCCTCTGTCAGCCCCCAAACCATGCACAGGCATTGTCCGGAAGAACGTCTGCTCACCAGAGCCAGGGCTGTGCTGGCAGTTTCACAGCACAGTTTCACATTACCCTGTTGCAAATCTGTGCCCAGGCCTAGACTTTGCATTCTTTGGGTCAAGTGCATATTGTGCTTTGCTCCTTAATTTTTCTGTGGTGTGACTTCTGGAGTCAAGAAAAAGGTTCAAGGTGCCTCTCCCATGCTTCCTGCTCTGGGAATGGTGGTAAAGGGGTGTTTCCCTCACTGCCATGAGATATGATTTGGCTTTTTGGTATTGTGATAGAAGGCTGACACTGCAGTGATATCTGAAGTGTTTTATAACACTGTCTTTCTAGGCACCTTTTCCTGCAGCTTATATCAGCCACACTTTGTAAAATTTTATCTGAAGTTGTTCAGTCACACATAAAAATTAGAGTATGCAATTATGTTGGCCTGGTTAAAAATCTTACAATACTGTGCCTTGGAATGCTTACTTTTTCCAGGCATCATAGAAAAGGCATTTTTGGTATTAAGTGAGCCCCTTTCTCTGTTGCCAGGAAAACATGTTGTGGCCAAATCATAAACTCTGACTAATTTTCATTTGAACACCCTCAGTAGGAGCTTTCTCTCTTGGCAGCTGAATTCCTGGCTGTGACATCTGCAGTGAGCACCCTCCAGCTTCTCCCTGCCAGCTCATCTGCCTGTGTGCAGCTCCATGCCATAACCTGGGGCTGGCACCTTCTCCTCTGGAGCACAGAGCAGGGAGCAAGGCCAGCAGGAGCAAAAGTTGGACACTTGGACTTAATAATATAGGGAGGAAGGAGAATAAGCAGAGAGAAAGCAGAACCAGCATCCATACAACTTCTTATGTTCTTTCTCATCCAACACTGAAACAATCCAAGGCTTTCTTGAACCTCCATGTTTATTTGTTGGCAAGTATCTGTATTATCTGGTGATGAAGGATGTATCCTACATCCCTCAAATTTGTTGATTGAGTTTCTACTTCATGCAACTGATCCCTATGGATGATAATGGACGTCTACTGCTACCGATTACTTATTAGCACATGTGGTAGAGATCTGTACTTCAGACCTAATAGGTTTCAGTTCCATTTGAAGGTCACTAGGGTTTCATATAATATAATTTCTTTTCGATTAACATGGCAAGTGACTTGGTAGTTCCAGTAAATTACTAGGTACTTAAAGTAAACCTGTCTGGAAATACAAACTTCTGTCCAGATGGAAATTTTAACAATTGACATTTTACTTGAGACAAAACAGGAAAAAACATTACTGTATTCTTGTGGTAGAACATTAAAACAAATGCCCTTCTAATTTTTCCACTGTGAGTTATGTCCTCTAAGGGTTAACATGAAGAAAATAGGATGATCAAAGATTTTATGTGTCTTAGTTTGGAAAGACAGGTGTTTGCCAGGGAAAAGCCAGAGCTTCCCTTGGAATGGAGAATGGAAATGCCCTCCCCCTGAATTATTATAATTTTGAAATTAAGGGGCTTTCAGGCAAAGATATGGGAATAACAGTTCTTTATGAGGAATATTAAAAATACAAAGGTAGTAGTACAAAAAAGAAAACACTGACAGAGTCAGAATACAACCTGACACCCTGTTGGTCAGGGTGTTGGTAGCAGTCCAGTTAAGTCCTTCTGGAGTGACAGATGTGGTTCTGTTGGAGCAGAGGTGATTCTGTAGAAGGGTCCAGTGGTGGTGAGATGGGTCTGGTCTTCCTCTGGCAATCCAGTGAAAAACAGGCTGTCCCAGTGTTCTGAATCTCAGCTTTTATCCAAGTAGGAATGCTTGGCTCCTCCCACTGGGTGGGGCCTCTCACAATGGAATGATGTAATTGTAATAGTCACTGTAAGCCTTAACAGCCCATTAACAGCAGATATCCCGGAGGGAGGATGGGTTGTGGAAGAGATAAGAACACTGCCCCAGCTGTTTTTAACAGTTGGCCCATCAACAGAAGGCACCTGTGCCCTCCCTCCCCCCTGGAGTCACAAGGAATGGGTCATAGAAGAGAAAAAACACCTCCCCAGCAGGTCTCAACAGGCAGTAATAGAATACGTGCTTTTGGTTACATCTTGCATTGCAGCCCAAGACATTATTGAAGTACAACTTTGATCTCATAGATGGTATAAGGCAGGACTTAACCCAAAATTAACATCCCATATGGGTTAATTAAAGGAAATAAATGTGAGAAAGCTTGTTCTACTCTTGAACAGCTCATTTAGCTTGTCTTTAATGTAAATTATCAATGAGGTCATGAAAATAAATCTCATTAAAAGTACATCACTTGTTCACACACATGTAAACCAAGAAAAGAATGTGCTCCTTCCAGATGAAATTGATGTTATTCAGCTGCAGTGAAAAGGTGATGTGGGTTTCAAAATGCAGTCACTCTTGCTTTTTTTTTGGGTTTACATTTTCTGAAAAATCTTTCTATTTCCCTCAGTGGACTATCAGAGTCCTTAATTAATGTGGAACAATGGGGGGTTGAAAACCAATGACTGAAGGGCAGACTTGGAGCAAGAAAATCTGGAAACTCACATTCCCTCTTTACTAGTGGACTCATATTGCCAAAGGTTATATGTCCTTAGATTACAACTTCCTTGAGATTTTCTATAACTTTCCATTGAATAGAAATTCAGGTAAAATGAAACTGTGAAAGCAAATACTATTTGAAACTATATAAAAGTGTAAAAAAATATATTTGGCTTATAAATCATAACATCATATTATTATTATTCTCTTGGAGCAGTTTATGGAGCAGTAAAGCTAGAATTCTGTACAGAGATGAAAGTCAATATCTATTTCCATGCCTACACCAACATTAGTAGGAAATATTGCCAGACATGGCAAGCTAGGAAGGAAATAAGAAGAATATTAACAAGAGCCTTTTTTCCATATTATAGTCCCATATTACAAAACAAACAAGTATGCAGTCCTTCTTTGTATACTTACAGAACTTCCTCGCCACAGAGCAATAAAGAGGCAGAGATTCCTGAATGTTTGTTTGGTTAAGGCCTGGCAACTGCGACATCAGGGATACCTCAAGAGGCAGTGATCTCCCCACCACTGTAAGGTGAGGAACTCTACAGCAACACATTTGTATGGGAAGCAGGCATAGAAATAATTCTAATGTTTTCACAGTGTTTTAAAATCTATGTGTGAAGGTCACAGCAAAGGTTTTGTTTCATATTTATGGTCCCAAAGGCTTTTTTCATTCATTCTGCATATGCTTTCCAGGCTGAGGTTACAGCTTGGTCACCTCAGTCAACTTTAGGTCAGGCCCCTGACCAGAAAGAGAGTAAGAGATGAAGTAGGTTGTTTAGCATATTAAATTCTATTTGGTGTGTGGTACGGCCAGGAGGTGGCAGAGCAAGTCTGATTTACCACGTCCAAGTGGCAGGCTCTGGGTATTTTCCAGTTTTGACGCTGTGGAAAGATGGTGAGTTCCTGCAGTTCTCCCATTTGCACCGTTTAGTGGCAACTGCCTGCTCACAGCATTTGCAAGGCTATAAAGAGGCTTCCAGCAAGCTTGCAGAGCTCTCTAGGAAATGATGGCTGGTATTATTTTTCCTTGTTTTGTTTTTCTTTCTCTTTTTTAACTACAATTTTGCACTTCTCTCTCAGCTCTGCTGTTCACTGGCAGTTTGGCCAACATGTCCTTTCAGAGGCAAGAATGAGTCTTCCTTGTGTGCACATCCTTGCAAGAAAATGACACTGACCCTGTCCACAGCAGCACACAGTGACAAAAAGC
This sequence comes from Aegithalos caudatus, assembly GCA_013389925.1. Classification (NCBI taxonomy): domain Eukaryota; kingdom Metazoa; phylum Chordata; class Aves; order Passeriformes; family Aegithalidae; genus Aegithalos; species Aegithalos caudatus. The sequence goes on along the minus strand of WEIU01007843.1, from coordinate 1,540,156 downwards.
ACATCGTTCAAGCAAGGGTCTGATAAGTAATGACACATACGTTGCACCAAAGAGCTGCCAATAATTTGGTAATCTAAACTGCATCTGCTTGTAAATTACTCTATTTAAAAAGCAATAGGCTTCAGCAAAACCTGTCTTTTTCTTAAAAGCTACTGGTTCTGGTTACTAACAAACGCCCAAAGTTTATTCAGAGAAAGCAACCCAAATTCTCTGTGTGCTCTGCAGCAGCCCCAGGATATATATTGGTGCCTTCACCAAAAAAAAGGAAGGCATTTACTGTCTTCTGCCTCTCATGTGGATTTTTTGTATGTCTGTTCTCCTGGGGCAGCTGCGAGAGGGGAGATAGAAGGGCAAGAAGAGAAGGCAGTAATCATTTTCTTAGGGTTTGATCACCATTGAGAAAACACAGGACCATTTTGGTCTTGCTGTTTTAAGGGACTCAAAAGCCTGATAGATGGCAATGGAAATAAAGGGAAGCTCCTTCAGTTAGGACTGCAAGAGAAATAGATGATGCAGAGGTTTTTGTGCACAGGGTCAGATACAAAGTCAAGAGAACCATGCATGAGGGAGACAGGCAATGAAGAGAGGTGAACGAAGGATTCTTTGCGCTGAAAGTACTGGAGTTATTATGCTCTAAATTCTGCATTTATTGTCTGCTGGCTTCAAAACAGCAATGTACGATAGAATCTGACCCTAAATGGATGTAGCTGTCAGAATCAACAATAGGAAGCACAGATAGAAAGAGATTTGATATCTTCTCTGCAATCCTGCCTCTGGTAATAGTTACTGCTAGACCTCAGAACTCCCTCAGAGGAGGGAGGGAAACCATATTTCTTCCAATACCTCTGCTAACAGCTCTGTTGTTTTTTAAATTCTAAGAAAGGACCAACTATATAGCTGGGAAGAAATCACATAAAACCCCTCAGCACTGGTATTCTCCAGGGATTTTCCCCAACCACCTAACTGTTTTAGCCAAGTATAGATAAGATCTATGCCCTGAACACTAATGCAGACAGTGCCCCCAGACAGACAGACTCAGATCTGGGCAGAACTGGTGGGTAAGAGAAAAGGTCACCTACCATCGCCTATGTGGCCCCTGACTGCCCTGCTAATACCAGATGCAGAGACGGCATCTGGAAGACCAACTTATGGCCACAGGCAACTGAAATTAGAGCAATCAGCACAAGCAGACAGACAGAATGTGGAGATCCTTGTAACTTCCAATTTCTCCTCACCAGGCTGGGGTTGAACAGGCATCTACCACTGAAAAGCTACATATCCTGTGGTTCCTTCTCTGAGTTTTGTAAACAGCTCTGTGCGTGTTACTGCAAGTCCTTTCACATCAAACCTGGGGCTGTGGCTGCTATGCACTGCTTTAAGCATCCAGGTCCAAATTTCACGTCTAAAACAATGACGTTTGGATCATAAATGCTATTTTGATCCTCCTCTTTTTTTAGTTGCCCTGGCCTTGAGGATGATGGCTTGGAATAGCTGAAATATTTAAAAACTCTGCCAAGCCCTGTGCTGACAAAACAGCGATTTGTATGTGCTCTGTACTTCTGGCTAATCTCAGCACAGAGTTCAGATGCTGAATGAGTCTTCTTTTCTCTCATCATTCAGTGTATTAACTGGAGGTCATGCTCCACTGACACTTGCAAACAGCACCCGCCTCTGTCAGTCACAGCCACGCACAGAAGGAGCCTGAAAGGAATTAACTCTGACTAATAAACATCCCTGGCTTGCACACAGTCCCTCGGGATGGGAGCAATAGCAAACTGGGACTGATGGCAAACTCTTGGAGGAGGGAGTAGGGTTTAGCCTACAGAAATGAAAATGCTTCAGTTCGCAATGGTATCACAAATACATAATGTCACAGATACTTCACTTATGGCTTGTTTTCAGACATCCACAAAATCCAGTATTTGTGGCAAAGCCAGCTGCCTTTGTTGTCTGTGGTTACAGTTAAAAGAGACCAAATGACGCTTTGCAGCTCTGTGATCCAAAGCACAGTGCCCTGCATCACTTCAGGAGAAAGAAGTGGTGACAGGAGTTAGTTCAAAGCTGTAAGAAAACAGAGAGAGCAGACCAATAATAGCAGCAGTTAAAGAACTTTATTTCTTAAAGGAAAATTAATTCAGCAGCAATAAATAAAGGTTCTGCTCGCAAGAAAAACCTCATATTGCCAATGTGCAACATCACGTAAAGTGAGGTTAGGAGATGTGAGAACATCTGTGCAACTGTTATCTAAGGGCAGATCAATTCTCCTTTCCTCTTTTTTCTTTCCCATCTCGTTCCAGAAGTTTCAGGAGACTTCTTCCTCTGGTGCCAAACTATTTTGGGAGTGGGAGCAATCATTTATATTCTCATCCCAGTATCACCAGGTACTTCACTGAAAGTTTTATAAGGCCTTACTGTGTATGTGCTGTAGGAAAAATATTGTTTGTATTGTGTGTTCCAACAAGAAACTGAGGCTATGGGAAGAGCTACTGAAGATCCCCATAGGTAATAGTCCAACCTAGGATAGGAACTCAGTACTTCTACCTTTTGTACTCTTCTCCCTGAATAAAGCTTTCTCACTAATGAGAAAATCTGTCCAGGGCAAAAGGTTAGTAGTAGTCAATCCCAAAGAAGAACATTTGGATGCTCTGATTTGTTTTGCCTCCCTTTATGCCCAGAATGTGTTTACTAGGGTGGTTGTAAGGAAGTGACCAACTCTTCTGTGTTATTAATGTTACTTATTTGTCGATAAGACTATCAAGAACTGTCTTAGAAAAATATTAAGGCTGAGTCATATACCAATAAAAACAGACAAATTCACTCTGGCAGCTGCAATAGTGAATTTAGCTTACTTTTGCTGTGCTTCAGCAGTGTGGCATATGGTTCTATGGTGATTTCATTTCATTTCAGACTTTCTTTTTGACATAAGATGAAGTCTAATAACATCTCAAATGGAGTTACAGGAAGAGCAAAGGCAACTCTTTTTATTATAAACAAGGAACTCTGTGCATCTTCCTGCCACGTGTAAAGGCACCTATGACTCCTTCTAGAGAAGTGAACAGCTGTTCTAAACATCTAAATTCTACCTGTGCAAAGACCTCTGCATCTCTAATGTGCAAAGGCAAGCAAGCAGTGATTGAAGCAGAGGTTGTGTGTCGATCTCCTCCTGACACTGTTTTGATCAAAAGTTCAGGGTGTGAAAAACACTATTGCTGAATCATTTTTCCTATTCATTCAGCAAGATACAGCCTATGATTGATAACTGAGATTCCAAAATGAAAAGTGACATGTTAAGCAGGTGATAGGATATTTACTGACTGAAATCATGAGTTTAAATTTGTTTTGAGAAAATATGACAATTTTTGAGGCTACAGACAGCAAAAAGAATGGTGATTTTTAGCAGCCAGAATGCAAATCATTAAATGGCACAGTATTCCTACAGATCCTGGAAAACGGAGATGTTGATTGTTTTGGTAAGAGCACAATACCCACTCTCTGACTATGATTAAATTGCTATTGCTCAGCTGGGGTGTTGCTCACAGTAATCTGGGTCTTGCTCATGCTGACTCATATCTCCTGCGTTCTCAGCAGGGATTTGTGTTTCTTACCACTCTGGCCTCCAAGGTACTGAGCCTCCTGTATCAATGTCCAGGTCTTGGGATCTAGCATGGATTTTTCCTCTTGAGGGGTGGGCAGTGGGAGGAAGCCAGAATGTGAGTCAGAAAGGTACAACATTGTACTTAGAAAGGGATGGCCTTTTCAGTTAGTTTTGTTGTTTTATTTCATACTCTGCATCCTATTTTATAGAATCGTAGGGAACCAACCAGCCCTTGACCATCAAGGATGGCAGAAAGTGAACGCTTGTGGAAATGATGTAGGCAGGTTTTCCCAAGACAGTGTGGTGGGTGACTCCACAACCTCCATGGGCAGCATTTCCAATGTTTAACCCCCCTTTCAGTGGAAGAATTCTTCCTGATATCCAAAGGGAACCCCTCCTGGTACAACTTGAGGCCATTTCCAATGGTTGCTTGGGAGAAGAGACTGACACTTTTCTGGCTACACCCTCCTTTCAGGTGGTTGGAGAGAGTGATAAGATCACCCCTGAGCCTCCTCTCCTCCAGGCTGAGCCCTCCCAGCTCCCTCAGCTGCTCCTCCTCAGACGTGTGCCCCAGACCCTTCTCCAGCTCCATTGCCCTTCTCTGGAGTCTCTCCAGCCCCTCAGGGTGTTTCCTGTAGTGAGGGGTCCAGAACTGAACACAGGATCTGAGGTGTGGCCTCACCAGTGCCAAGTACAGAGGGACAATCCCTGCCCTGGTCCTGCTGCCCACACTGTTGCTGGTACAGACCAGGATGCCATTGTCCTTGGCCACCTGGGCACACTCTGGCTCATGTTCAGTGCTGCCAACCAGCACCCCCAGGTCCTTTTCTGCTGGGCAGTTTTCCAGCCACTCTGCCCCCAGCCTGTCGTGCTGCACAGGGTTGTTGTGACTGAAATACTGAAGTATGACAAGTGGAGCCAGACAAAGAGAGTCAGTTTGCAGGAGGTGAAAGAAAAAAATGTGACAGCAGAGCACAGTGGATTAAACAAGTCATTAAGAGTATGTAAGAATGACATGCAGAGGGTGATGGGTTTTTCTACCACTCTGCGTGCCTCTTACTGCAACTGAACAACATGGGCCCGAGTTACAAAATTTCATAGGATGTGTAAAATTCTAATCCTGACTCCTCTGGCCTCATTATGGTCTCTGCTGTAAGGGGCCCATCTGCACCTCATCAAAGTCCTCATAAATTTCTGCATAGGTTTGGGATAGATGACTAGATTATTGCTCTAATTTATCCATGTATACTATCAGTAGTTACCTACTTGTTCTTTTAATTAGGCTAAAATTTGCCAAAGCATATGAAAAATTGCTTATCCCACTGAAAACAGAATTGTCTGCTGAAAGCTCACAGCCCATTCTTCAACTTTTGCATAAATATTTTTATTGTATATTTTTATTTTCTGCAATAAAAGTGTGTCAGTGGGGACACGTGCTGGTTGTGAATGCTGTACTTCCCACCAGCACCTGCTTCTTGAGCAGGCTAAATGTGAAACGTAATGGCTGAGCTCTGCAGACAGTTTATCCTCTGTTCTGCAGCAGCATGGGTAAAGCAAGAAAATTTGTATCTGTCTGACTTGACCCAGAGGGAAACCTGACCAAGAGGCTTTATCTTTGAACTGAATTCAGTTGTGTGTTGCAGGGAGACTTGTTTGTTTTAGCTTCTGAAAAGTAAGTGTGACTGAATTTAGCCTTGAAAGATCCCACTGGGATGAAAATTAAAATTATTTATACTGGAAAACGTCAAAATCAAAACTAGCAGTTTCCTCCTCACTCTTTTCTCTTTTTTTTCCCCTTTTTGCCAGTCATAAATGATTTTCCCAAATGCATTCAGACTTCCCTGGTGGCCTGGGCTATGCCATGGCATTACATTCCTCTGTAAATCAGTTCCTCATCCTAGGTTTGTGGCTTGGCTATTGAGGATGGCCCTGGAGCAGTACAGCACGGGCTGGAGGGAGGGGAGTTGTGGAGATCCTGTACCAGCAGCAGTGTCCCTGCCTGTGTGACACTGTGACCCTGCAGGCAAAGGAGAAAAAGTCAAACCCTGGTAGCAGTGGGGTAAAACTGGTTAGAAACCCTCAGCTATGGGCTGTCTTCTTGACCTGCTGGTCCAGCAAGCAGGCTTGTATAATTAATTAAGAAAAAAGAGGTGAATTAATTGGACTTAAATTGTTGGATGATGAAATTGACCTAAACTTCCAAATGTTTGTGCAAGAGCTCTCCTTCTGCACATGATATACAAAGAAATACCATATTCTCCCAGTTTCAAAATCTTGCAGAGTTCCAGTTGTGTTTATCCTGACACAGCCCGTGTTGTCAGCATGCTTAGGTTTTTCTGCTATTAATCCTTTCAAGCCCAGCAAAAGGCATTACATATTTGAAGTCCATCTCTCTGAAAGCTGCCTCAGCCAGAGGCTGCCTTTGTTTGCCAGCTCATCCAAGGTCCACTGAGGCAGCCATTGATCCACTCAGCATTTCCCCTCCTCAGGATATCCTCAGTGAACAAACTTTTCTGTGAGGGACAAGGTTTGAATAAGCCTTGCTGTAAGGTGTGCAAAAGGAGGCTAAATTTCCTTTCTTTCCACCACACACTTATTTATTCAATCACTTCACTTTGTATTCTACAGAGGTTTTCATATCAAATACAGGCATAACCTAGAATATGCTGGAGGGAAGCAGCTCCACTGGAAACTAGTTGGTTTCCATCTGGGATCTTTCAGAAGTGGTCTCTTTTCCTCACTTCTTTTGAATTGGCTAATTAAACACACTGACCACTCATGCCACAGATTTTTTTACACTTACCCATCTTCGAAGGATTTTTTTTTTTTTTTTTGTAAACAAAGCTAAAGTAAGATTTCTGTGAATTGGAGGTTCCATTTGTAAAGTCAAATTAGGGAAGAATATAAGAGCAATATTAAATTATTTTATATGAAATAATGCTTGGTGGTTATTTTGATGAACTTTGAATTGGTGAACTATTTGAATTGATATTGGAATCTGTAGCGAGATTCTCCTCTAGGCCAAATGTGCAGTCAGTATCACATGCCCAGCAGGGCCTTTGAGAGATGCTGTGCAGACTGATACCTATTTCTCCACAGAGATGGTATGGGATAGCTTCACACTGTTCCTTTTGCCCAGTTCCCATATCTTTTCACATCAAAATTCCTCCTTGAAGGAAGAAAGTTCATTCTTAGTGGTCTGTGGAGTGAGAGCAAATTTTAGTTGTGATATTCTGGAAAACAATACCTTGGATGGATTGAAAACCACCATTTCACATATTACTCAATTTATCACAACTGTAAGACAATAACAAAGACATTAGATCATGACCCATGTAGCTCTATGTTCATTACCCACATAGCCATGGGGCAGATTCTTTCATCTACCAGATTTGGCATCTTTCATTGTCAGATTGTTCTTTTGTTGGGAGGAAGGCCAGAATTGCTCTAGTTCTGATGCTGTATGTTCACAGAAAAATGTATGTTGAATTCCAAAGAAACAAAAAATTGGAAAAAAGCATAGGTATTTTAATGGCTGCATCACACTCCCAAACAGCAACAGATATCACAAAACTACAGCATATCAGGATGGACATTCTTATCAAAAGCAAAATTGACCAATTAAGCCACCAAGAACATTTTTTGTAAGTGCTCAGACCAAGCGAGTGCTGCCCATCTGAACTCACTATTTGTGACAGCCCTGCTGTGGCATCTGGGCGTGGTTTGGCAATAACCTCTAGAAAAAAATAGAATGCTTGGCCACTTCAGAGAGCAGCACCATACAGAGGGCACTGTGGCAGAACAGAAACATTTGGGAAATGCTCCCATCACTACCCATGGCTTCACGTCTCTGCAGAATCCTTCTGTCGTACGTGAGCTGAAAACATACTTCAAACATACATCAGCACCTTTCCATTCATTAAGGTATTTATGTAGAGGTAGGATCTGCACTTGAGTCTACCTTGAGGGTGTAATTGTGTGTTGCTAATGTAATGGCTAGAGCTGGTGATCCAAAAGGCAGCATATGAAAGGTCAATGTGCAGAATGCAAGGTTGTGCAGAGCAATTGGAGGAAGAATGGAGCCTGATTTAACAGAGGAAGAAGGAAGAGGGAGGGCAAGGGCAGTGAACGAGAGAGTGATAAGATGACTTCTAAAAATGGGTCCTGCAGAGGTGAAAACAAAAGCATTAACTCCATCAGTTATATCCAATGAATGTCTTAAAATGAAAGATTATAGATAAAGGAAGAAAGACACTAAATCCAGCAACAGAGCTGGCCATTTAAATGATGTGCATGCAGATTTCAGAGGAGTTATTTCCACATATATAATCATCATCATCATCATTGTATACATTATGTGTATGTCCTCATGGATGCCCTTAAAACATCATAGGCAATGGTATGCCTTAAAAGGAAAGTCACAGTATAATATTCTGATCTGATATAGCCAAGTGAATGTCCAAAAATGGTTTCTATGAAGAGTCTGCATGGCACGAATGAAAGAAAGACTTAAATCCTACATTTTTGTCAGGTTTGCCACAGTACTTTGCATTTTCTCATGTGCCATCTGACAAATCCATGTGAATCTCAATTCTCCTGACAATCAGAAAATGTCAAAACCCAGTGCAGTATTATTACAGGGATTTATTTATTTCACACATATTAAAACAGTATCATAACTTAAACAAACAAACAAACAAAAAAACAGGCTAATCACATGGGCCCAGGAGATACTAATGAGATTCAATAAGTCCAAGTGCAAGATGCTGCCTCTTGGGTTAGGAGCAATCCCAGACATGGCAGATAGGGAGGGGAACTCTTTGAGAGCAGCCTGCAGAGAAGGACTTGGGGGCTCTTGTTGATAAAAAGCTGAAAAGATGAGTCAGCAGTGTGTACTCCCAATCCAGAAAGCCAAAGTCATCCTGGAAGGTGATTCTGCTCATGTGACCCCACTGGAGTGCTGCATCAAGGCCTGGGGTCCTCAAGACAAGATGTGAACCTGCAGGAATGGCTCCAGAGGAGGGCCAGGAAGATGGTTGGAGGGGTGGATCACTTCTCCTATGAGGAGGCTGAGAGAGTTGATGTTGTTCAGTCTGGAAAAGACCAGGCTCCAGTAAAGCTCCCCAGCTTAAAGGGGGCTTATAAAAGAGTGAGAAACTTTTTATATGGGCAGATAATGGTAGGACAAGGAGGAACAATTTTAAAACTAAAAGAGGAGAGATTTAGATTAGATGTTATGAAGAAATTGTTTACTGTGAGCATGGTGAGATACTGACTCAGGTTTCTCAGAGAAGTTGTGGATTCCCCATCCCTAGAAGTGTTCAAGGCCAGGTTGAATGGGGTTTTTAGCAATCTGGCCTAGTGGTTTGCATCCCTGCTTATGGCAGGGAAATTGGAACTGGGTGATCTTTAAGGTCTCTTCCAACGAAGAGGCTCTACGATTAATTTTCTAGTGATCACTTTTGTGCTTCTATAACTGGTTTGAGGTGCTGTCATTCATTTTAATGAAAAATGGCTTGGACATGCTTAAAAGGTTTATTTCAGTTTCTGATTAAATATTTCAGTTGTTACATAGCTCTTATCCCCATAGCATTTGGATGAATACACCACTTGTTTAGGGCCAGCTCCAGTGGAATTAAGAATTTAAATCTCATTAAAATTATGCAACCAAAAAACCAAAAAGGGATCATTTATTTTCTTTGTTGGTTGTTCCCTTGCTTTTCTGCAGATGCAAAAACTCGATTTTGCAAAAGAAAAATTCTATCCAACAGTGTTAACCTGATACAACAACAGCTGTTATAGAATACAGTCACCAGTCCCTGTGTTGTGTACTCCAAATTGACTCACATTCTGTGTCCTTGCAATGAGACAAAGGAATGCCATGGGTCCATGAGAGTGATAATACCATAACCAAGGAATAGGCAAGAAAAAGAGAAATACAACTTTGACACTCTCTCCTCATGAATGACACTCCTAATTGTGTTGATTTCCAGTTACAAATGGCCTGAAAATAATGTTACCACACTAGTTCATGTGAGATGAAGATCTGGTCTAGTGTATTACCAGGCATTTCATTGTTGCCAGACCCTGCCATGGCCTCAGGAGGGCTGGCAGGAGGTGTTTTCATGGATGTGGAGTTATCTGAAGTACTCTGACTTTCCTCAGGTCACAGTTTTAAGTACTGCTGCATAAACCTGTATCTCAGGAGGCAGGCAATTCACAGCAATTATATGGAAATCAAGGTAGAGATGTCAAGCTAAGTTCTTGGCGTGCCTTGGTCAGATGGAAATGGCTTTCTGTTCTCAGAAAGCCCTATTCCCTTCACAATTCCATTGTTGTGCTTTCCAGTTAGGGAATTTGGTCTTGGAAGAGGCTGTTGCTACAGTGATTTCTAAGGAACGCTCCAGGAAATATGGGCTGCAAATGTGTTCAGAGGGATCACAGACCACCTTGGGGATCCATCACCTGGAGGATGGACCAGTTTGTCCACTCAGAGTCAGATACCTGATGTTCAGGACTGTCTATTTATTGTATTTTCTGCATGTGTCTCATCTGATGGTCAACCTTACTGAAGTCTCTGTTCCAAACAGAGAGCACAGCTGTCAATTCTATTACAAAGTTACCTTTTCACATGTAAGAACAACTTCTGACCAAAAATGTTCTTTCTCACGTGGCTTGGATCCACTAAGGGCTCCAGTTCCTCATTTAAAAATATCTGATATGTGAAGTTGGCAGAGCAGAGTGTTCAACTGGGCCCTCCTTACAGCACTTCATTTTCCAGGGGGGTGTTTCTTGCGTGCACTGAGATTGTCTTTAAGGATGAGACAAAGCATGAAAAGGATTTTTCAAAGTGAACAAATGAAACAAATTCTGACTGGTCTCTTTATCCTTTAGCTGGAAGTCACTTCTTCTAGGGAATCTCATCCAAGAGACAGTAATCATAGCTGTGACACTGAGAGCAAAACAACAAGCAATTTCCTGTACTTTTGTCTTTCTCATTTTCCACAAGTGCAAATAGCTTCAATTACTTCCTCAAAGTTTGATGAGTTCCACAGTGGGGCCAGTGATTAACTGCAAGGGAAATTTTGACTTTGTCCCTTGAACTTCTGCTTTTTTCGTAACCATTGAGCCATTCCACAGCAGCACTGAACGTCACTCCTAGCTAATCACCTGGATGGAAACACAAAGGGAAACGAAGAGGTGGTGGCAGGAACAGCCCAGCCAAAATACTGCAGATGAAAGATTTTCCATTTGGCCCTCGAGTGTCGTGCATTGGGAACGAGCTGAGTCATGCTCTGAACACCAGAGCATGAGTAAGAAAGCTCAGCCCCCTCTGACGCTTGGTTTTATTGATGAGTTGACATCAGCTCCTGTTGCCAGCCAAGCTCCTCTGAGCTGAATCTCTGTGACTTCCTCTGCACTGGTCCTCTCTGCCAAAATAGGTATTCTCACCCACCAGCAGCCAGAGCCACAGTGACTCAACTGAGCAAGGAAAGGGGCATGCAGGAGTTCTGCCTCACCTTCTCATAATACAGAAATGCGTTGCCATAATACAGAAATAAGAACTGACTTCAGGAGCAGTGGAGAAAGAGGAAAGGAAGATTTTATGTGTGCTGGCCCCAGCTTCCATGCTGAACTCATACTGCTGGTTTAGGGCCTTTATGTGAGGGACCTGGTGCTGACTGGCAAACCTGTTCAGGTAACTTGAGAATGGCCATTATATAAAATACCTTTAGAAGATTTTCAAAGGAGGTGGGTCCCTGAAGAAGTACACAGGATATTGGGCAGTGGGTTGGCTGGAGGGAGGAGGCAGAATCTGGCCCAAAGTATGGCTTTCCTACCAAGCCCTGGGTGCTGCTGCTCTGCACCAGGTGGATCTGCCATTTGGATTAAAAGCACCGAGACCACGTTATTTATGGAAATCACATCTTCTAAGCATGCTGGCAGAAGCAAACTTTGGCTCATTTGCTAATGTTCCTGTTAAGAATGTGACTGTTTTTCATCAGAGAGTTGGCATTTCTTCAGTCAGTGTAGAAAGAAGACCACCTATCTAGTCCAAACTGATTTACAGTGCTCTACTACTCATCACAACATCTTTGTCAACAGACTCCACTGGGAAAGAATAGCAAATGGAACGTGTTCAGTCAGTAGTTTGGAATGAGACTGCAAGGTTCATGAACCAAAGAGAGGGCAGTGTTTCCTGAATTGCTTATTCTCTTGGGTTTATTTGCTGAGAGCAAATGTGAAGTGAGGGAAAGGTGATGAGGCCAAATAAGACAGGGATCTACTGAGGGCCAGGGGGATGGCAACAGGTGCTGCAGGCACTCTTCCAGCTTGCTTGACAGCTCTGGGGCTTTAACAAGGGGACCCTGGGGTAAAAACAGCATTGTTACAGACCATGAAAATTTATCCATCCATACCACCAGCATATGGAGACTTTCTCCTCCTTGATCTAGAGGTGAATTCTTTCTCTACAGCTCACCTAGCCACCAACCTTTTTGCTGGCACTATTGGGCAGCAGTTGCTAGACTGGATGATAGGCTTGTGGGGCAGGAGTTTGGGCAAGGCTCTCTTTGCCATTCTGTCTCCTTTGCCAACCCCCTAAGTTAAAAAGTTTCTCTAAGTGAGAAACTGAGGAGCAGATAATGACAGTGCTACCTCTACCCCTCCCCATCCCATTCCCTTCTGTATGGGTTTACTGAATGGGTGAGGAAAGTGTAGATGCATTGGTGATTTTCCTTGACCTAATGATCCTCTAGGAACTGCTGAAAGCCTTTAGGCTTCCCTGAGCTATTTGGAATATGAGGACAACAGAAAAATGGTTCATGATCTCACCTACAGCTCTCCCTCTGCAATGCTTTCAGTACTTCCATGCAAAACCTACATGCCAAGACCTGGGCTAGAACTTTATACAGAACACCCTTTAGAGGTGCAACAGTACATGATGCAGATTTCTTCAAAAGAGATTTTATTGCATCACTATCATTTGCCTGACACAGAAAGAGAACTGGGTGAATATTCACCTGTCCTGGAACATGGCTTATTTAAACGCAGTTTCAACTGAATAGAAAGTTCTTCACTTCTTGGCCAAATTATTCTGCAGAGTCACTTGCTCTGCAGCTGCTGCATCCTCCTGCTCCTACATGGCAGCATTTCAGCAGTATTTGGAAGGGAAGCATCTGCCTGTCACAGCATTACGCCGAGCTTTGGGATTCTCCCAAGTGGCACTCATTATATCCGTGTACGGGGATATTATTAGCATATTTTCATCCAGCAGCAGTCAATGTCAGATTGCTTCATGAGGAGCTCAACAGGCATCAACATTGCAAAAAGCCACCAGACAAATGTCTTTTTACTTGACCTCTTTAATGGAGTCATAGATCATTTGCGTGTTTAACATCTCTCAAAACCTCGATGCATGTGTGCTTACAAAACAGATATCTTTTCACTCCTTATTTTCCTCCTTCAAGTGCCATGAGAAATTATTTAAGGAAGTTTTAATGAAATGCATCTGTCACTTATGAAGATAAATAGCCATAGTATGGCTTTCCATTACTGGAAATGGCAGAATTAAATTAGAAAATTACAATCCTCAGCATCTTCCCTGACTTGTTTCTGCATAATGTGTTAGAAAATATGCCCACATAGGCAGAATGCTGCAATTCCAATGGAGCATGTCATAAAACAAGACCCCTTTTTATGGTTGTTTTGTTAGTTTGCACTGAGGAATTTTCTCCCCTGGATGAATTTTGGTCCTGTTTCTGGGTAAGGAAGCCAAATTAGTAAAGGGAAGCTAACTTGAGTGGCAAATAGATAAAAGTTTCTCTCTCTTCCAAAATCTAACTTCTGGAATTGGTTCTATATTTGCTCCCAAGCCAAATGGGAAGACTACAGTGGAGCATATTATCCAGACTGTATAATTCCTCATTTCCCTTTTAAAAGGCATCTCCATTATGTGGAAAAAAAATTAGTGTAACTATGAAAATCCTTGGGGCAACGCTTTGGAAAGTAGGAATAAATGTTGTACTCTAAGTCTTCATAGACAAAAATATGGCTATTAAAGGAGACATTTAAATGGACAGTGGGATGGTGTGTCTCTTACAATGGAATGGCCACCCCTTAGACCCTCGTTAGCAAGCTGGTCTTTTTGTCCTCAGAAGAAGGTTGTTGGTAATTGGTTTTGTCTTTTTGAGTGAATTGTCAGACTCCTTAGAGTTTAGCCCAGTTAGACTGAGCCAGAATGTGATTTATACCTCTTAGCCATGCCAGTCCTGGATGCAAAGAGGACTGCAAATGAAATAAGCACATAATAGGAAACCTCTCATGTTTCTCACCTTTGCTTCCAGTGGGTAATGAAGGATGCTTGCAGAATACTTGTGTCCCTCAGCCCTCACACCCACTTCCCAGCAGAGGGGTATGCTCCTGTTTCCCTGCTCCATTGACCTCTGACTCACCTAGCACCCTTCCACTCATCCTTCTGGTGTTTCTTTTCTTAGGGTGAGTTTTGCATTTTTTTGTGGCACCAGGGATGGCTTCAGCAGAGGCAGAAGTAATTTGTCTGTGCCTACTACCCAAACTCAAATTTCTTCCTAGGTACATTCCTAATGAGCCCTCTTCCCTCAGTTTCTGAATAAATACTTCAACTACTGTGTTCTTATTCCAAGCTGGTCACCAGTGCTGCAGTGACCTCACCAGCTGGTGTGTGGCTGTTCCGCTGTCATTCCCACTGAGCCCAGCGCTGCCTGTGCATGTCAGGAGCTTCAGCCAGGAATTCTGCAGAAATGAGGCAGTACTGCCTTGCATCAGGTCTTGGGAGTAACCAAATGCAGATGAAAAGGTGTGAGTAGAGACTGTGAGAGCAGAGAATGTCCTTGTAACTAAGGAATTGTATCATATCATATCATATCATATCATATCATATCATGTTATATCATATTATATCATATCATAGAATGGCTTGGATGACCAGGTAAAAAGGGAGAGAAGGAACTTCCCTATCCTATCCTAAAAATTATGCTTATTTAATTCCAAATGAAATTATTGTAATTTTTGCTGTTCCTGGTTATTCCAACCTGCTAAATACCTGAAACATTGCAAAGATTCCCGTGAGGAAAGGCAGTGTGTGTGCATGTATATGTCTGTGCAGTAACTGAAAGTGTCAATATATTGAATACATTTTGGGCAATCCCAGGGCTCTCTGAGAACAGGAGGGAAGCAAATAAAACATATGGGGCACAAAGATGGGCTTGTTGAGAGATGAGAGCTTTTAAAGCCCCAGCTGCTTTCTGTTCAGCCTCATCTTAATTGAACTGCTCAGATAACAGCAAACCTGCATGAAGTAAATGCTGGTTCTCCCAGCTTTGACCTTCAGTAATCCTGCAGGAGTGTGGATAGAGAGGCACAACACTTCACTGTTTCCCTGTGTAGAGGAAGAAATACTCAGATTTGAGTACCCAGATGAAGAGGAACAGCATGATGGACAAGTATAAATAGCAACAAGATCACAGAGAAACAGCATGAACAGTGGTCAGTGTGGCAAGTGTCTGTTCTCCAGCAGGCATCACTGTTCAGTTCTTGCAGATGGGAACACACCCTGTAATGCTCCCAGTTAGTGGTGGGATTTTGTTTGAGCATTTACATCCCAAAGTTAGCATGTCTTAGTGGCTTACCCTAGGAAGCTCTGAAATCTGATCACGTCTAAGTTACCTGACACTGCTCTGCATGTTATTAATAATCCCACATTGACCAAAAATATTATTTAGGTCTTTGACTTTCTCTGTACAGATTCACTGCATCCAGTGCAGAGAAGTGTGTTTTTGTTTTGGTTTGGTTTTTTTTTTTTCCCTACATGGAATGCCATTTAGTTTCATCAAGTTTTGCTGTTCTCTGCCCCTTCATGCAATCTGACCAGAGGTGATGAGAAACTTCCCTATGCCTCCTGTCATCTGGAACAGGCTTGTCACTACTTTTCTGCTTTGATGGCTTTCCATCTCTTTCCAAATCTCTGCTGAGAACTACTCCCTTGTCCCTTACTTCTTTGCTCTTCTTTATCTTAGAAGCTACATTACTGGTATCTGTAAAGTGTTTGAGAGCTAGACTTTGCATAATGGACAGAATTCAAAAACTTAATCCTTCAACCTTTACTTACTAAGATACGTGCCTGTAGTGGAGACAATGGGGTAGAAGAATCTTCAGGGTCAAGGTATCTGGAGACAATGAGGTTAGAAGAATCTTCAGGGTCAAGGTATCTGCAGGCCAAGTGGACTTTCTCCTTGGATACATAGAGGAAAGAGTGAAGATTTTTTTTTTTAGAGCATTCCCAATTGTAAATGCTAACATCAACTCCAACTCTCACGGGCTTCATGGGCTCCAGGGATACTGCAGCAAAGCTGCCCCAGAATGGACATGGGAGCCAGCTGGCTCTGTAAAATTGGCAGGAAGATAAATGACCAGTGATGAGCTGTAGGAGGACACAGGCAGGTTGTAGGATGGAAATGGTCTTTCATGTCAGATCCTGAAAGGTCAGGTTAGATGGAAGGAGAGGCTGGCAGTAGTATCCAGAGTGGGCTGAAAGGCCAAGAGTTTTTTCAGAGGGAGAGACAGGACTGAGTTCTGTCTGGGCTGATTTTAAAACTCTGCCTTGCAAGAAGCTTCAGCATGATGATATTGGTTTGGAAAATGAGGTTGGAAGCCTTACAAAATGCTGGGAAGTATGGGCAGGAAAATGCTAAAGAAAATTAACCCTAAGGTATGGATGTAGGCTTCCTTTGCACTTCATCCTTCACAGCTGATCTTGGAGGGGAAGTGCCTGGTTGACTATGCAGTGATGATGCAGAATGCTTACTGCCTTGATAAAATTTCTCTCCATGTCTCACCATGCTAAAACCCTCAGGATTTTGATTCAGTTTTGGATGCAAGGAACAGGAAATTGTACCACACAATGTAACATGTAGCTCTTTGGCCATAAGACAAAGAGGATAAAATGAAAGCTGGGCAAGAGGCATTCTTGTAGCAACAGAAACACCACTTTATCACCTCTTGTGTTTCAAAGTGTCAAGACACAGGAGGACCTGTGTCCCAACTAGTCAGCCTGAGCACTGTGAAATGACTGCTTGGTCCTACTCCACCAACCCTTGCCCAATACAGAGCACTTTTCATGCCCTATCAGGAGTCTTAGGCTGTAATCAAAGTTTTTCAGCTGCAGCCATCATCAAATATAAGCAGGAAGCAAGAGATTGACTTTGTCAACAATATTTTGCATATAATAATCAGTCTGTATTAGATTAAATTCTCAGGTGGTCTTAGGTGGTGCACAAGCCTATGCCCCTGAGTAAAAACTGAACTAGGAGAAAATTACCCATTGACATTAGATCAGTGGAAACCCAGGTATGTGGACAATTATATCATCAAAGCTACCTGGAAGCTTTTAATACTTTGAAGAATGTCTCTGCATCTACTTCTGCTTCCTCATGATACTTCAGGGCAAAGAAAGAAAAAAAACTCATGTCATGGTTTGACTCCAGCAGGCAGCTGAGCACCACACAGCTGCTCACTCCACCTGTCCCCCACAGGGTGGGGAATTGGAAAAAATTATGTAAACCTTGTGAGTTAGGAGCAGTTTAATAATTGAAACAAAAATTCCCATAATAATAAAACATAATAAAAACCATAATAATAACTAATAGTAATAATAATTATAATAATACCACCAACAATAACGATAACAACAACAATAACAATAATGGAAAGGAGAAGCAGAGAGAGATAAAACCCAGGAGAAAAAAGTGATGCACAACACAATTGCTCACCACCCCCTGACCGATGCCCAGCTCATCCCCTGGCAGCAATTGGTCCCTCCTGGCCAAATTCTCCCAGTTTATACACTGAGCATGACGTTCAGTGTTATGGAATATCCCTGTGACCAGTTTTTGTCAGCTGTCCTGGCTATTCTCCCTCCCAGCTTCTTGTTTTCCTCACTGGCAGAGCATGCAAAACTGTAAAGTCCTTGATTTTTAGAGTAAGCCTTCCTAGCAACAACTAAAACATCAGTGTGTTATCAACATTATCCTCATCCTAAATCCAAAACAGCACTCATAAGCCACGAAGCAGAAAATTAACTCTATCCCAGCCAAAACAAGTACAGCCTTAGAATCAAAATTATGTATGAAGTGGAAAAAATTCTTTCTGTCCCTGGCAGGTAATCAGTAGAAGCTCCAGAGCATGGAATAAATTTTATGTAAACATATAATGTAGCAACACCTTTCTTTTCAAACCCACTTGGTGATTCAAGGACTCATATCACCAGTTTAAATTGAAGTTTCTGCCCATCACTACTCTATTTGAAAGGCTATTCCAGGATGTCATTCTTCCAATGGTTGGAAACCTTTCCCAATTTTCAGTCTAAATTTATTCATGACCAATTTATATCCATTTGATCTTGTTCCAGCATTATCCTCTAGGTTAAATAATTCTCCTCCCTCCCCAATATTTACTCTTCAATATATCTATACAGAGTCATTTTCTCTCATCTCCAGTCTTGTTTCACCAGGCCAAACAAACCAAGTTCTTTTTTCACTTTTTGTAAGATAGATCTTCTGTTGCTGAGGAAAGAATTCTTTCTCTTCACCCCGGCTACCTTCAGTTCCTCTGCTTGGAACAGAGATGGCAGGAACTGTGGTTTCAAAAACAAGGCTTTACCATCACTGTGGATGGTGTTTCCCTGTGTCCACCAACACAAGCCTGGCCTGATGCACCTGAGATTCAGGCTGGCTTTTCACCACCGTGCCTCACTCCCAGCTCCCTGTCATCTGGCACTGGGGGAGAAGCACAGCTTTTCAACCTTGGCAACGTATTATTTCTGCGTGATTTGCTTGGATGTCAAAGGATATGTGTATTAGGAAGATGAAAGTTGCACTTCCTTCCATGGTAAATTTGTTCTTTTATGCAGAACAGTTCCCAACAGAAACATTCTAAGGAAAACTCTCAGAGTGGAAATTTCCATTCTCCCTTCACATGAATACAACATGCTCTTAAATTGGAAGCTTAACTCCTAGGAGGACCTAGTAAGCAAACACAAAGAGACAAGACTATTTTGGACCTTGCTTTGGAGAAATGTGGGATTTTCTGACTTGTTTCGTTTTAATTAAAGTAACTTTAGAGAAAGATGAAAAACAAAGACTTGTAAGTCTGAAGTGAATGGAAATAAAACAGTCTCAGAAGCCCTAATCTCCAAGGGCCTTGTCTCAGCTTCAGGAGGCAGCTGAGCTTGCTCTGCACCTCTCTGGATTAGAGACTGAGAAAAGCAAGTATGGAATGCAACAGAAGCTTAAATTGATTTTAAACAAACAATTATGTGTTAAAATATGTTAGCAAAACCATGTGATCATTTGCTAGTAAGAGAAATAACTGTGTAGAGAAGCAGATTTCCTTCTGTTGCTGTTGTTGTTTGGGAGTTTTTGGTTGTTTTTTGTTGTTGTTAATATTATAAAGCAATCGGGAAGGGATGCACTGAAATGGTGCAATTCAACATGTGATTAAAAAAGAGTTATTTCTTGTTTCAACTGGACTTTCTTGTTCTCTTGCTCGTATGCCTATCCAAGCATTCAGTAGAATGAATTAGGCTGAATACTGAATGTGGTTAAGAAATGTCCAAGAAGTTTCCAGCACTTCTAATAAACTGCGTGAGCATTCTGCACGGCCAGACTTTGCACTGACCTGTGAAAATAAACTTTTTCAAACTGGTTGTACTCAAGTTTGGTGTATACATGACATAGAATTGGACCTCTTCATGATAAATGTTTGGAAAAGAGGGAACAGATCTCATTCTTCAAGAGGCTGGTGAGCAGCTGCAGTTCAGGGTTGGACATTTTTCTGTTTGAATATTGTACTTGAAAAATGGAGATTCAGGTCAGTCAAAATCTGATTATGAACTGATGTTAACAAGTGATTTGTTAGCAACAGACATTTCTGACTGAAGGCTAAAATTGTTTGTTTGCTGTTTCCCCAAGGAGAATGTTTCACTAAAATATTTACACTTATGTTTTGAAATAGGACAAAGAAAACCAACCTAAAAACAATGTGGCATTTTATTTGGTTGAAATGATTGATGAGAGGAAATGGAAGAGGGGAATAAGGGAATATTTCATACTGGAAAACAGTTATTCTTTTGTTTACCTGTTTGTTTCAGGTCTGAATAAATGAAACCACTTTTTGATGTTTTGGTTTGGCCAGTGCTCTTTATCTTCAGGGCTGTCAGTCAGTCTCAGAGGACCTGCAGAACAATCTCCTGGGATCATACTTATCTGTGCCCAAAGCTGATATCTGCAGGGTTTTGGGGAAGCCACAACTCTCTTTTTAATAGACCTCGATGCATTTTTCTGATATCAGTTTTATCATCCTTCGAATCCAGCTAAGCCTTTCACATCTTTGCAAAGTACCATACAAATTAGTACTTTCAAGAGCATCTCAACTGTATGCCATGTATACAAGAGTGATCTCAGCTCATTTTCAAGACAGATAATTAAGATTCAGTAAGAATAAATGACTGACCCATGGTTACTTTAACGATTCATTTGTGAAGTGTAAATGATTAATAGGAAGCTCTTGCCTTCCTTTCACCTGGCCAGAATGATTCTATCACAATGTAGGGAATAGACTATAAACAAACCACTCCATCAGAAATCTGTAATCTTTTGTTGATGGCTTGTTTGGCAGGCTCTGTGGATACTCTGGGACATCTTCCAAGCAGGGCCCAAAGAAATTAATTGTTTCCTCACCTGTTTTGAAATATAGGTCAGCCTTTCATGGCTTTGCTAAAGCAAAGGCAACCTTAATCATCTAAGAGAGTAAAACCTGGAAAAGGTGGAGGTTTTCAGGCTCACCCATTTGTCTTCCAGGACAAAATAACATTCTGGGAGAGGAGGAGAGGAGAGGAGAGGAGAGGAGAGGAGA
>WEIU01007843.1:1507037-1519557 GCA_013389925.1 Aegithalos caudatus | reverse complement strand
AGGAGAGGAGAGGAGAGGAGAGGAGAGGAGAGGAGAGGATTTCCTAAATCCTGGAACTTCTTTTGATAGTTTCTCCTACTCTTTCAGTTTCTTTCTTCCTAGCTACCTTTAAATTCCCAGAGCATGAAGCCAGTTTTTAAAACCGGAAACAGAAGCAGAAATGTTAAGTGACTCAATGAGAGAAAAAGTAACATGATGCTCAGAAACCTTGGACTCCCAACACTGGAATCACCAAATAGCTCCCCTCTGGAGTGGTTAAGTCACCATGTGGGATGATGAAGCTGACTCCTGTGGGAGGCTGTTGACGTGGTTCTGATGAAATTTGCTCCTCAGGCCCTCCTGAGACTATCGATTCTTCTGGCCCCAGCATGCTGCCTGTGCTCTGCAGGGGAAACAAAGACACCCCAGTGGGGCACAATATTCTTCTCTAAGTTCTTACAGAGCTGGTTGGCCTCAGCCCAGAGACACTGGCTTTCCCACCTAGGCCAGTCACATGTATGAACATGAATGTTTGTCTGCTTGGCTTATTTGCAGAGCATTTAGTAAAGAATTTTCTTCTTAGAACACATTCTTCATCATATCAGGGGAACAATGAGTTAATTTTTAACCTTTCCCCACTGAGAGATTTGATAATTCTTTATCTCCTTGATGCAAATTTGCAGTACCAGTGTCTGAAAAGATGATCATCAGCACTTATTTCCTGGATGACTACACAAATATCAAGACAAACTGCACTTATTTAAGGGTACATTTCTCAATGCTCTCAGGCTTTCCTGCTGTCTTAACATCAGCAGCCATTTAACCACTCTCTAAGCTTTCAGTATTTTTTCTAACTTGGTGTAAGCAAATATTGATCGTGACTAAGATAGTAACTGAGTTCATTCATGATAATAGATGGTCCATTGGCTGCACCCATTAAAGCTCCTTTAAAAGCAAGAAACAACTTTAATTGCCTGGAGAGACATGGGATGATATTGCAGCAGATTGAAACCTATTAATAACAGTAAATTCAAGGTTTACCCTAGCTTGTTTATGCTTGTTAGTATTAAAGCTTCCCATGGAATAGAAAGATGCCTAAAAGGGTCATTTCAGACAGAATACCAACCTGATTATGCAGCTTTTATAAAACACCCTCTTTAATCACTAAGAATATCATCATACAAAGCTGCAGTACTTTCTTGAAAAGACTCAGTTCTCTATTAAATGGGCTTTTTCTCCATTACCTGAAAGATTTGTAAATTTGGCATTTCATTTATGCCCTATCATTTTGTTTGCCATAGGAACAGAGGAGCAGAGGGCATCACTGAGTTCCTAGGAATTACTGCAGAGGAAGGATGCACAGTTTTTCAACTTCTAGCATCTGTGTCTATTTGAAAACCAGAGGCAATTACAAATATGTCTGCATGTCTCAATGAATGATTTTAGAGGCTTTTGTAAGCCAAGACCTTCAAGACATTAACAAAATGCTGCTTCAAGCAAATAATAGTGCCTGGCAGATGTATCTCGGGACCTCTCAAACTTTAGTAAACCTTGGTTCACAGGCAATGAGTTTCATTTTTGTAGACACTCAAGCAGAAGAAACTTTAGCCAGGAAGGAAAGATTAGTAATCTAAGGATGAGGGCAGGGTTCCTTTATCATATACTATTCCAGAACCACATGGTCTTCCTTCAGTTCTCAGAATCACCAGTGCTTCAAGCACAAGGACTGCTGAACTTCCTCAGCTTTGTCTTGGAGATTTGTGATCCTGCTAGCACAGCTCCTCTTGTATATATGTCAAAGCACCTGTGAAACAATACCAAATTAGCACGGTGGGGTTTCACAGCCATGCTGCACCAAGAGAAACAGTGAAACAGATCTCTGGCTTCTTCAATCTATTACCTCCCCTGGGAGATAATATATCTCTAATTTATCTGAAACTAACTGCTTTATTAAAATTGGCAGGCATGTGAAGAGGACTCCGGAGGACTGTTTCCATTACACTCTGCAATATACAGAACTTTGATTTTTTTTTCTGAATTTATAATGAAATTTAATACTATATTTACTATGAGGTCATTCCATATTTTTGGGGTTTTTTAATAAACTCCCACCCCCCATGTTTGGCAGGGTGTCTAAAGCTGATGTCAGCAACATCTGGGAGAACAGAGTTTGCACCTCACAGATGCTGAGCAACAATCTCACTGAAGCTAACGCCAAAGACATTTGTTCATTGCGTACAAAAATTAGGCCCCCAGCCAACATTTTCCCATTTGATGTTAGGCACTGCAGTCGCTACTAAGTACCACAAACATGTTCCAAATATGCCTGCAACAGCATTACATTTTTCAGAAATGAAAGAAAATCTTCTGCAGTTGAGTATTACTGCCCTTTTTATCCAACCTAAAAAGTTTAGAGCAAAGGCAAATGGAAATTTGACAGATCTGTCACACAGAAAGGCAATATTGCTACTTATTCTTTAAGAATTCTTTACACTACCATGCCTTGCCCCCTGCCAATAGCTGAGGAATACCCTACAGCCACCCCCTCTTGGGCAGTTACTGAGTTTTGGGGAAGGAGTACATTAGAAAATGAATGAGGAAAAGCAACTCCTAAGTGCAGTGGGTTTATCTTCATTTTTAAGCACTTTGCTGATCCTGCTGTCAGCCCTAAATGCCACCTTATCAGCAGACTGAGAAGTCCTCTCCCAAAAGTTTCTTGCATATGCACTTACTGTTCATTATTTCTCTCACAATGCTCGACTCAGTATTAAATTTGCCTCACAGACAGAAGGTAAATAACTGTGAGTATTTTTTGCATTGAAATGGGAAAAAATCATGCTTTTGTGATAACACAACCATCAAATGAAATGGTCAGTTGTATACACCAGCTGAATTTAAGGTCACCTCTCAGAAAAGGTCTTTCTCACTCCATTTGCAATAAGTTAAGATGTGACCTGTGTTCCTAACATAATAATCCAAAGACCTCCAGTGAACTTATTCCACTTCCAGAGAATGAGATACAGGAGACCTACTGCCTATAAGGAATTCAAAAATTGTTTCAAAGCCCACTGAGGTGTCAAGCCGTGAGCCTAGAAAGCAGAAAGCCTTTATTCACAGCAATTTTGCAGGGAGCATGTCTGTGTGCTAAGAAGGTGGTCTGGCTGATGCTCTGAAACAGCAAAAGCACGAATACCTGGGATTTATGTGAAATGCATTCCAATGCACGGTGGACACAGAGTCGGCTGTTGGCAACCCCAGATAGATGGTTTAAAGTCAGTAGAAGCCTTGAAAGCTACAAAGCACAATGACCTGAACAAAATGAAGAAGAATTTCAGGCATATGAAATCTGGACAGGAAGGAAGAAGGCAGCATGTCCTTCTTGAGAGGGGGACTAGCTAAGGGAGAAGGGACATAGCTACACAAGGGAGGCAGGTTCTGTCCTGCCTATTCTTTGCCTTTTCACAGGAAAAGCCATGACCTCAAGAGGACTTCTGAGCATATCAAACACCTGAGAACCTGTGAGAGCAGTAAGGGAGACAGAAAAATATGCACAGTATTTTATTATTTCCTTGCACTGGAAGTAAAAGGAGATAGTGCTTCTAAATCTTTCCATAAGCATGTCTGTATATTTTAGCCATATGTTCAACTAAAACCCTAAAGAAACATATTATAAATCCAGAGCACCTACAGGGAAAATCCTCTAAGCTATCAAGCAATTTAGCACCACATCTGGTAACTCAGGGAAGCTGAGCTACAGGTTGTTCTTCCTCTTCAGGGTCCAGAGACAGAGATACTGTGTCCAAAACTTCATTGGTTCTGCAATCTGCTCAGATAAATGTCTTTGGGAGAAAGTAAGACCCACCTGGGAGCTGCCTCATGAGTACCTGGGCAGCAAGAGCTCTTGGCAGTGCAAAAGCAAAGCCCCATCAGGAGCTTTCCAGCGAGGCTCTCTTTCCATGAACTGCTGTTTGTGTCAGTCAGTACAGGACCAGACTCCACACTGGGATATTACATGATGCTGGAACATTTTCCATTTCACCATATAGCTCTTTTGAATTAACATGGTCAGCTGAGTCCTCTCGGAGAAACTCCCAGATACAGAATTCCACTGCAAGGTCCCTTGGTATCTGTGAAACAGGAATGTTTTAGCTAGCTTGACTGCTTTTAAAATTTCAACCATCACTTCAAATGCCATAAAATTGGCCTTTTCCCTCTTGTGAGCACAATTCACTTGAGGGCACTGAAGCAAGGCAAGATTGTATTTGTGCCTGTGTATTGCTCATTCGGGTGATCAGGGAAAAATCACACTGTGTTGGTGTTGTGTTGGATCCTACAAGGTATGAAAATCACAACGTGCTCTGCACAAGCATGCAGTTTGCCAGCTTCCAGCATGCTCTGCTCTTACACATGAACTTTATAAGCACTCTTGTGAACACCAGTGTCCAAAGTCTTGCAGACTGGTGCATGTTTAGGAGTAGATCCCTTCATTTATGCAAGGTGAGGCAAGCAGAATTACAGGATGGGTAATGCTCTCAAATGTCCCCATGCTGTTGTTCTACATAGTGCTAAATATAAGAGGAAATCAGATAGATAGATAGATAGATAGATAGATAGATAGATAGATAGATGGATAGATATTTTAATGAGTATGGCATTTCCCCCATTATAAACACAGTAATTCATCTTATTCCATTTTTGTCCCCAAACCTGCTTTATAGGATGGCGTTTCCCGTTTTATAACCTGACACTCAGCTTTGATTTGTTTGTTTTTCTTAATGGGCAAAACAGTTGTACTGATGCACCCTGGTGCTGGGTGATACTAACAATCAGTGGTTCATGGCTGACACTTGAAAGCAGGAGCTTTAAGTGATGGATTAAACTTGTCATTCAGAAGCTCCATTCTGTTTTTATCTGTGGCATGCTCTGTCCTTGATAAAGATTCTTACCAAATAAGAAAAAATGCTCAGGGTACTCAATAACAAAAGAGGAAAGATGAATCTGGATGAAAGTGAGAAAATATTTCATACAAGTGGTGACTCATCTATTTTTATTTTCCACGCATAATTCCAGGGATCTGCAGATAGCTGTGGCTAGGGAATAACCTATGTAAAAGAAGCAGCTTGGCTGGAATTGAGAACCAAATTTGCAATCAGGCACTTAATTAGAATACAAACACTGTCAAATAGTAACATTATCACCTATAATTGGTCCAACAGAAAGAAACACTAATTGTGACATTAGAGGATAGAACACTTTCAGGCAGGATCTCTGTTAAAATGCAAACACTAATTGACATGATGAGGAAGACAAAAATCCAAGGTAATAAAAGAGCCTATTATGCTTTATCTTGGCAAATGGAAGGCTACTTTAGAAACACTCAATAGCTAAAGAAAGGGCAGGTGGCTTAAGCAAAGCAGTAAATGAAATAATGAGCATTGTTGATTCACTGCCTTTGTCTCAGGGAGCCAGAGTGATTACAAAGTGATGAGCAAGAGCCACAATCTACTTTCTGCCTCATTAGTGTAAATCCAAAGTAGCTTCATTGAAGTCAGTACAGTGGATATTTACAGGCTTTCAGGTCTGGCCCCTCAGTTACAAGCTCTGGACTGTGAGCAGCAAGGCAGTGAGTAAGGAATTCAGCCCATGTCTTTCATGGATTGGATGCTAATTGATCAGCAGTTGTTCAGCCTAACCCTAGTGAAGGAAGATCTACCAAAGTGCTGGCTGGGCTGGCAGCTGGATCCTGGTGGCCTAAGGTGTCTGTCAGGAAGTTTAGCTCAGCAGGCTTAGGAACCAAGACTGCACTACATGGAGGGACTAAGGCCGCTTCTCCTTGAAGTTTGTTCTCTTCCTACACAGTCCCAAACAAAATGTGCATCACCAGCCCCATTTCCAGCACCCTCTGTATTCCTCCTTCCAAGCTGACATGTCTAGACACTGAAAATTTTATCTAGAAATAGTCCCCATCCTCAGCTGTCTCTTTGAAATAATTGTGTACAGACACTTTGCCTTGAGGCCTTGCCACCACACCTTGGATCTAACATCACACCCAGAGTACAGATAAAGATGACTTGTAGTGGGAATTCAGTGGAAGAGGAAAAACATAAATGGCATCTCCCTCTACACCACCAGGAGTGCTGATACTCAGTAGTCACTATTTCTTTCCAAAATCTAGCTGAAAAACACTGATCCTACACATGATCTCCTTGTAGATAGTTTGGCTTTGTTCCTCAACAGTATTTTTCTCATTTTGCTTTGGTGACACTCTAATACACCTGTCCAAATGGAGATCTCCACATTTGGCTGTGGTGAAGACTTCCCAAAGCAGTGTTGCCTAAGGAGCTGACTGTTTATATTCTCAGCTAAGCACAAGCAGAAGTGCTAGAGCAAAGCTATTTCTAATGCTTGCTCAGTCTATTATAAGCCCATCTTTCACACACTGTACTCCATTTCCAAGAATCTTCTGACTGATTTTGAGGCTGCATGGTATTGCTCAGGTCTATTACCCCAGTAATATTTCTGGCAAAGGTTTGCTAAAATGTGGATATGTGAGATTTACTGGGTCTTCTCCAACATCTAAACAGTAGAAATTAGATCCCAGTCAGGTAATACATTTTTCCTGGCATGAATATCTTAATGGTTTGTGAGTCTTCAGTCAGCAGAATGTGCCTTCCATGGGTGTCAGACCCTCACCTCTCACACCTCACTGTGCTTCCACAGAAGTCACCTGTCTGACTTGTTCTCTTTCACTTTTTTGCTGATGCTGAAATGCAGACCTACCAATGTGACTTTTCCCCTCCACAGTAAAGGTTAGCACTGTATTTAATCCCACCCCCCCACATCCTTTGAGACTACCTTGGTTTTCCTCCACTTTTCAAAATTAATTGCCAGCGACAGAGTCAATTCATTAGCTAAATTAAAAACCTGGGAAGCATATTGTCCAGATCTGCTGATCCCAACCTATCACAGAGTTGAACAAAGTATTTCCTTACCTGGCCTTCATTAGCAGCTGTATTGGCCAGGCTTCTATTCCTTTCCGATTATTCGAACCACTCTCCCTGTTAAAGACCAATTAAAAAAAGGAGATAAAAAAGCAGACCAGCAACTCAACCACTGGAGATCCCTCATTGATTTCTTTGCCACTCTTCATGCATTAATGGGCCCATTTTCACTTTTTCTCTTTCAAAGTATTAACAGCTGCTCCTGTGCCATTTAAAACCCATCAACAAAGACACCTCTTCATTTCAGTTTTCAGCTCTAACTTTCTTGTGGTTTGTGGGAATGAAACAAAGTAATACAGTGGGAAAAGTGCACATCTATGTGCTTTGACATACTACCTAATTCCCTTGGGAGTGGTAAATAACAGTCTGTTAGCTGCCACAATTCTCAGAACCCTACTTATTTTATTTTTGCTCATCAAGCACATGCAGATTATATCCTTAGGCATGCCAGGTTTCATCACGACCCAAAAGGAGGCAAAAATCACCCTCCCGTTGTATTGTCTCCAGGAGCCTCAGGGCTTTTTCCATAGTGTCCCCAAGGGAACATCCCCTCTTACAGGTGGCAGAGCCATTTGGGTCTGTACAGTGCCTGCAGCAGTGACACTGACCAGAAACAAATTCCCATGTGCTGAAGTCAGGCACATCATAATACCGTCTCCTGATCAACAGCTTTTTTGGGGGGTAAATATAGTAGAGAAGGAAGAGCCTGAAAAGATTAGAGTAGCTGGTTCCACTCCAGGCACTATCACCCAGAAATATGAAAGGGGAATGTGGAAGAGGACTGCAGTGTGCCACCATACATTTTTTATCTAATTCTCAGAAAAGATCAGAGAGCAAAGGCTCCAGTCATGCCAGCCTGACTTATCACTGAGGCCAGCTTTAACTTCCTAGTTAAGAGAGAGGTCAATGAGGTGACCATATAATTTCCAAAATAAAGAGTAAATTTGAGAAGACATGGTCTATCTCAGCAAGATGGTGAGCATAAAGGAATCAATTAAATTGTTCTGCAACATTATCTGTAACAAATTATTCTGTACATTAGTTGAAAATCTGAACTGTGCCCAGGGTCTACCCAGTTACACTCAATAGGAGACTTACTAATCACTGAAATGAGCCTAAGCATTAGGCTCAAATTGATTGAATCCCAGAGGAAAATACTGAGAACTGAAACCTGTAGAAGTCCCACAGCAGCAGCTTCATTTGATGGAAATCTCATTGATCTGTGCAAGCAGGAAAAAAGCCCATAAGAAACTGATTGTTGAGATTATTAGAACATTTCCTGTGGCCAGCATACAATAATCTGCAAAAACAGACATTTTCAGCAGTGCATGAAACTGTGGCAGAGTATGAGAGCCCAAAAGCACATGGTGAAAAGGGCAGACTTGAGGATGTAGTTCCCAGTCCAGGGTTGTGCAAGTTTATAAGGCCATCCTAGAGTAGAAGAGGTGGAATGAAAAGGCAGCAGCCCAGGATTAATTCAGTCCACTTAGCATTTATTTCCAGTAAGTAATCTGAGCTCAAAGGAATAGAAGCATACAGATCGATTTGAAATCCTTCTGCACTGGATTGTATTTTACAGAACACTTATATGCACTTCAGTTTGTTTCCAGCTGTGGACTAGTGAAGCACCAGACACAACACAACATTCTGAGTTGTGGCAGGAAAGCTGTGATTAGAAGAGAGGGTCCTGTGGAGATGGGGCAGTGCTGAATTGAGCCAACTTCCTGCTCTGCCTGGAGACTTTTGCTCAGGTCTCACCCTGGACTCACTCCCTGGAGGAGGGTTCCAAGAGCTGGCTGTGCATGTGTGAACAAAAGGGTGAGAAAAATCTGGGTTAGTTAAGAGGCCTGCACCAGGTTAACTATGAAAGGAAGTGGGTTAGAGCCCCTAACTCTCTTTTTACCTCTCTCTTTCACTGTTTGCCCGAGCTCTGGACCATCTTCATGAACAAATTATATTCTCTGTAGTTTCTTCTCCATTTTTATTTCTCTTCTCCCTTGCTTTGCTTGGGCAAAGCATGGCTGTCATTTTCTATTCCATCTCCATACTGTTGTGAGAATGGGGAGCTTGTGGAAGTGTGTTGTGACTTGTGAGCCAGCCCCTTTGAGAAGTTTCTTTTGAGGACTTGAAAGTTTATGAAAATGTATAGTACAAAATTAAAGGCTTGTTAGCCACCACTTGTGGAAATCTGTGGTGCAAATGTAAGGCCTCTTTAGTCAATACCTTTTGAGTCTCAGTAGTGGGCTGGCTGCTGCAGTTGAATGACTACACAGTAAAGAACAAGTTCCCCAACCCATGGCCTGGTGTCTTTGTTCAGCCTGGTGAAAATTTATAACAAACATCATGGTCTTCCCTGCAACCTCTTCTTTAATTAAACAACAACAACCACCAAAACAAACAAACAAGAAAAAAAAACTTGTTGTACATCTGGTTCCCTGTGCTATGTGAAGTTCTCCTCCCTCTCAAACCCTCCTTGGTGCCTCTTCCCTAGGGAAAGTCTTTTTCAGGAGAAGCCATCTTTTTCTAGGAGAATAGTTTTAAGAGAAATGGATGCACATGGCAGTCTATTCCAGGATAGGCACAGTTACAGAAAGCTTTTCATGTCCTGGGTCAGTGATTTCCAGGACCAGCTCCTGGGTCCTCGTGCATTGAGGCTCCTGACAGCTGTGTTTCATGGAGGTAATTCAGGGTGAATCCTGTGTGCCCTGACCATCTCTGCAGGCCCAGCAGCACAGTCACGGTGGGCTGGTTTGAGCAGCTGCTGCCCTGGGCTGGGTGCAAATGCTGTGTCTGCATTGCTGCTCTTTTCTCCCTCCAAGGGTCTGGTCAGGATCACAAGCTCTTTTCCCTGGACATGACCATGGTGACTGAATGTGGCAGAGTACTTTTCAGATGCTGGAGCTGCTACTTAAATCCCAATAAGCATCTCCTGGGGGAAAGCCGCTTGGGAGGAATTCAGGCAAAGCAATCAAGCTCACACATCCACACACACCACGGCTAAGCTCAGCAAAGAGAGGCAAGAAGGGCCTTTGTATGATTCAGTTCCAGCAGAGGTTTATTCCTGGTGCCCAAGGGTAGATCAGGGACAAAGACCAGGCCATGTGCTGTGCACAGGCTTAAGTATGGGGTCAGCAGCCCGAGGGCACGGGGCAGTACAGGGGGCAGGGCAAAGGTCAGGGGTCTGTAGGGAAAATGGAGCTGGCCACCCAGAATGCCACCACCAACAGGCAAATAGGGAAAGGACAAATCACGAGATCTGGGGGCATGGGGAGAACAAACTGGGGTGGATCAGTGTACAAAGCACTATGGGGAAGGTCCCCTCTTTCAGCCTAAGCAGGGAAGAGTCTATGGTCCATCCTTCCAAGGCAGGACCCTGGGTATTCCCCTCATGGCATCCAGACATTCTACAGCTGAAGACAGATTCTCACTGGTGTACACCAGCCAAGCTGTGGGAATGTCTCTGGCAGGCCTGCTGTGCCAGCTTTCAATCCCCAAGATGCTGGAAAGGCAGGTCAAGAGAAGGAACAGCTTTCAATTTTGAGTGACTGCTTTAATTGGTGATTCTGAGCAATGCTATGACTAAATGATAAGTGATAGTTAAACACCTGCCCTTTTCACAAAAAATGCAGGAACTCAGAGACCTTTGCAAAAGTCTCCTTTGGCTCTTTTACACTCTAGCTGTTACTACACTGATGTGGCACTAAAGCAACCACTCAACTTCAGCTCACTGGTAAATATGAAGAATGGAAGAATATAAAATGTCCTGCTTTGAAAGAAATCCCATTTTGGACTCCTGTCACTATCACTGGATGAACTTTCCTGGGCAGCTTGTTCTGACTGAGCCTGCTCAAGGAGGGAATTTGGACCAGAGGACCTCCATAGATCCCAAAAGCCCATCCCAAAAGCCCCTCGCTGTGCTGAGCAATGTGACAGAACAGGCAGGGAGCTGGCAGCTGGAGCTGTGGCTTTGGCTCCCAGACTCCTGAAAGCTGGCGTGTCACTGCGACAGCCTGTCCCAGCCCTTCCCCTGCCCTCCTCCCAGCCCTGGGCAGCAGTGGAGGTTCTCTGTCCCCCAGAACTGTACCCAGTGGCTACCACCCCATGAGTGTCTTTGCTCATCCAGGTGATTTCCTCTCTTGGGGTCCCACACCTGCATGGTGTCACTGACAGGACAAGTGAGCACAGCTCAGCCAGAGCACAAGCCTGCTCTTCCAAAACTCACCTGGTGAGCAGCAAAATTGCTAGACAGGGCCATTGGAGGCCCTTGCTTGGGATCAGCCTGCAAGAACCAGGCTCTGCTCACAGAGCAGCCCCACAACAGAAAGGGCACTGGGGAGCTGGAACCCAGCCCCAGCAGCCTGAGCGTGGCAGAGCTGGGACCCTCTCCCTTCCTGGGCTCTCTGCCCTGCACAACAGCATTTCTCCCAGTGCCACTGGCAAGGACATGCCAGTGTTCCTGGTGGCTCTCTAATCCCTCTGCTTGCTGAGAGGCACCACAGACCCTTTCTCCCTCCCAAACAAGTTCATTCTACATGTGACACATCCCTGGCACCCCAACCCAGCTGCAGGGCAGCCATTCTCACCTTTGCCAGGTCCTCAACCAGCCTGTCCAGGCTCCTGGCACTCATTTGCAGCCAGAGAAATGCCAGCCTCTTGGGTGGGCTTTGAATAATCTCACCTGTGTGAGGCTAAACACAGCACAGAAGCGGCTTTTTTTGTATTAACTCTATTATCTAACTAATCCTTCAGCAATTGCACTGAAGTTCCTTCCTCAACGCTTCTGCAGAGAAAAGATCATGGCTCCTTTTTCTAGCATCGTGCCTGCAATTACACTCTGTGGCATTACAATTACAGAGGCATTACACTGTGGTTCTGCTCCACAATATCTGTATATTAACATTAATTTGATATAAGCACAAGAATAACGGCACGACAGAATAATTGCACTCCAATGATTATATAGTTAAAGTACCTGGATTATAAAAATATACATGCATTAAATATCAAACTAAAGAGATAATAATAAGTCATTAATTCATATAGGCAACTTCCAGAAATATGAATGAGTTATGATTAGCTATCCTAAGGCACAGCACTAATGTAATTACAGTAATTATATTGTATTTATGAAGGGTAAAAAGGGGAAATTGTTGCATGAACCTTTCTTAAGGCTGTTGTTTTCATGCAGAAATGGAAGAATTTTGATCAGTTTTTTTAGAATGACTTACACTCTAAGGTTTCTCCTCCCCTACTTCTCGCTTCTCATCTTTTTTTGGGTTTTTTTTCCTTTCTGTACGGGGGAAAGACATGCAGGGTTGTCTTATCAGACATCAGCTTTTAAGGAGGTAAGGAAGGAAGCCAGGAAGGAAAGAAAGGGAAGAAAGGAAAGGAAGAGAGAAAAAGGAAGGATGGGGAGTGAGGACAGATGGAAGGAAAAGGGAAAGAAAGAGAAGGGAAGAAAAGGAAAGCAAGGAAGAAAAGCGGACGGGTCTGTCCGTCATTGCCTGCTCAGAGAGAAGAGGCGGGGAACGGTACCCCAG